>JALIZH010024322.1:0-18479 GCA_030522465.1 Rhipicephalus appendiculatus
GTTCCCTCTAACAGTGGACCGACCTGTACAGTACCGTCCACTGTTAGGGTGAACGCGCGAGCGCGTGGCCGCGCTCCGCAGAGCGCCACTGCCGCCAGCGCGGCCGCGCATCGAAGCAAAGCTGCGCAGGCGCGGCAGTGCCTGCAGGCGTGGCTTCGCGTCGTCTGCTACAATGCTCGCGCTCTTGGGCGCGCCGAGCTTGCACTGCCGTGAAACAAACTTTGCTTACAGTGTCGTGTATTTCCTGCAGTTTTTCCAATACAGCCTTTCGCTTCAGTCTCGGAACGTAGCGACCGGCAGATTTAGAACGCCAGTGAAGTGCACTTCATAATAGAATTACTTGAAAAATTACGTAAGAAAAATACAGTTTCGTACCTTTGAATTGAAGGTAATAAAAAAGTTATTGTCGAGTTAGAAGTGTCAGCAAATTCTTCGTTTCTTAAGAATAATTCACAATGCAACGTTAGCACAGACATTTTCGTGTCGGCTGTAATGAGCATAGTGAGTGTTGGAATTTCTCGTGCATTTTTAGAGGTAGAGTGTTGAGGGGTGTTCCTGGGCCGTCCTTTTACGGTCTTGAACGCAGGCGTGCGACGGCGTGAGTGGTATCATCCGATAATATATAAAACAGTTGGACTATTTACTTCGAAACGTAACGATCAATAAGTTGAATGAAACTGTTTTACACAAATAAAGACGGATCGCGGCAAATACGATCTTGAGCGCTTCTTCGCGTCAATATCGGGTGGCTTCTCCGGCAGCGTCAACGACAGCACTCATCATGCCTGGCAGAGAGCTGTATAGGGATGCGCAAAGGCCGCGGTAGGCTCTAAGCTGCTCCCATTCTTCTTCTATAGCGGCCCACAGCGCATCCGCTGAGAGTCCGTGGAGCCTCCGGCGTGCCATTGACGTTTTCATGATGCCCCACACGTTCTCTATAATATTGAGGTCTGGAGATTGCGCAGGCCACTCAAGCACTTGCACATAGCGAGACTCTAGAAATGCCCCAACTTTTCTACGCTTGTGAATAGGGGAGTTGTCATGCTGCAAAATGAAGTCGCCGTCAGGGAAGGGTCCGTCGAGGAGGTACGGCAACATGACATCGTCCAGGACTGAACAGTACACGTCAGCGGTGAACTTGTCCTCTATCCTCACTAAGGGTCCCAGGCCGGCCGGTGTGATGGCGCCCCAGACACTCACAGACGAACGGCCACTGGCTGCTACCCGCTGGATGAATTCAGGCATATACCTAAAGAATGAAGAATGTTTTTTGGAGGGCTTAGCTTTCTTATGTAGCCCATAACATGCACCATCAAAAAAAAAGAAAAACAATAAAAAAAATATGTGCCTGTTCAGTCTTCCTTATATGTATGAACACACTCAGTAAACTTTTTTGAAATTCCAAAAAGTATCTTTCAACTTTTGTTGAAGAAAATGCGGTGTGTCTTAATTTGGGGGGCTTTTAGCACCTTTTTTACCGATGAGAGAAGTTCGAGCAAAGTGCAGAATGGAGTTGTGGGCGTAGCAAAAATCTCTGTTTTTCCAATAAAGAGTATCTCTCTCTCTCTCTCTCTGGGCGTAGGTAAAAATTAGAAATGCAATTTCATAAAAGTATTGGCCATAATGTCGTATCCCACGCTTACTTTCAAAAACGATCATTGCCCTGGCTCTGGAAACATTGTATTTCAATTTTCAGCTACATTTATTATCAATATCTCCTGAAAGAAATAAAGATTGAATATTGCGCTTTAGATTTAAGCAGTGCACGGGTTCGTAATGTCATACAAAATTTTGTTCTTACACGTACTACGTACAAATTTCTCGGCTCCATGAGCTGTTTCTCACCGACAGTTGTCCGGGCGCCATACACGCTGCCGTTGGTCCCATCTTGTGGTAAATGTCGACTCGTCGGTGAAGACCAACATTTTGCCACTCTTCAGTCCAGTGCTCGTGTTCCTGGGCAAACACGAGGCGCCTCTCTTTGTTCGCCGCGCTCACTATAGGCTTTTGGACAGCCCTCCTGCTTTTGAGGCCCGCTGAGTGTAGGCGACGTTTTACCGTCGTATCTGATGCAGCCGACACCTTCACAATTTGCTTCAGTTCTCTGACGGTTGACCCAGGAAAGTCATTTGCCGCCGATATTATTGCTGTGTCCTCATCTTCCGTGGTCACCTTCGCACGGGCCTTCCGGGGAGCATACTTTATCCTGTGCTCGGTCCTGTAAGCTTGAATGATCCGATTCACAGTTTTAACGGCCTGTTCGAGATTCTTGAAATCTCCCTCTGTGAATATCCTTTAAGGCTATGCTCAACAATGCGCATTTTCTTCTTCGGGAACGCGTGACATCGTAATTCACGCACACGCCCCTAAATGTTCGCAGCGAAAAGAACTGGGCTTCAACTGCAATCGTCTTTTTTATCACCGCTGGAGCATGGGAAAAAACAACTGTAAAAAAATTTTTTATCTGATGGTTTCGGATGGTAGTGTCGCGGTGGCACGGCCCGCTCTGAACGCAAGTAACACAATTGAGGGCGCACAATACTTTTCATCTTGAGGTGGTCACGCGCGAGCAGTGGCGGGATTGAGTGCCGCACGTCCGCGTTGGCTGCAAGCGAAGTGCTGGAGGCCCGTGTACTTAGGCTCAGGTGCCCTTTAAAGAACATCAGATGGTGAAGATTTCCGGGGCCCTCCACTACGACGTCCCTAATCTTGGTTTTGTGACGTAAAACCACAACAATTATTATAACAAGTGTGACCGTGATCACAGTGTAATACCATGCAACGAATTTCCATAGCCGATATCCTAGCACAAATGCGACTACAAGCATTCATTACGCTCACTGGGATAGCGTGAATGTAATGAAAGCCGTCGCTTGCTAATACACTGAATCAACAGAACGTGAAAATAAGCCCGTTTGTTTCCATTCCTTCATTTAATTCGGCGTCATCACTGTTCTGGGGGGCAACTTCACTCTCTTTCTCCCCTCGCACCAAGAGAAACATAAAATTCGAGTCATTTTTATCTACAGTGTCGGATAGCCTGGAGAAATGAGAAGTCGTTAGTGTTCGTAAACTTAAGGAGCTCTAAGGGCGTCACATGTTCCTGTACGTCGAAGGGACAATTTTATTTAAGTCGATAAAGTCGATAAATACGAAATCCCCCCTCTCATGCGGTCGCTTTTAGATTGGGCAAACAGGCCGCTGTATAAATGACCGTCTCAGGGAACACCGCAACCTTATGCGGGGTTCTGTTGGGAGCCACTTAGCTGTGCCTAGCTCCGTTTGTGGCTGTCAAGCAATGTTTGATCAATGCAAGATACTTCGACGATACAGTGATCAACAAGCACGTGAGATCTATGAGGCCGTTTTGCATTGACAAAAAAGGTGACATGTGCGTGAGTGTCCCTTCGTTAGCGCTCCTCACCAGGGAGATTGCATGTCTGTCAAGTGGATGATGGCCTCTTCACTGTTTTTTCTAGATGCATACAAAGATTTCATAAACAAAAGTTCCATGTCACTGTTCTCCTGACCCTGCTTTCATGTAGCGTGTGCTATATATACCCCCCATGTGTGGAATAAAACCTCGGTTGTTAGTTCAGCGCTTGGTCCGTCTGTTTCACTGTCCCGTGTTTCGCGCTGTTTTTTCGCTTCGTTGATCATGTAACAACCAGCCCAAATCAGCACCTTAGTGGACCACAAGGCGCACTGTCAACAAGCGTCGACGCTCTTCAACGGCCAGTTCCTGTTGGCTTGTTATCCCACCATGTCAGGTAGCTTTGAGGGATTTGCGTCGGGAATTCAAGTTGAATGACGTTAGATCATCTACTGCGCATAAGGACGGCACGTTGCTTAAGGCTACGTCGCAAAAGTGAATATCGCTCACCACCATTTCCTGCGACAAGTTGAAATCCGGTAGGCATCTACGTTTGCATTCACCTAGTCAGTGCCTCCCGTGAGGCAGTTATATTGGGTAACGGCATTAGGGCGACGCACTTGGATCTTCTTCTGTACGCTTGAAGATAACTTCGCGTCAGGGCTTTTATCTCCTATACCAAAGCAGATATTTGGTGATCCATCGCTTTGTTCTTCATACTCTGCTTCATCTTCATCACAGTCGTATCCACTGATGCGACGGCCGTCAGCAAGCACCATATTAGCACCTGCTCTAAGCTGCCTACTAGTTAGGTTGCCTACGATTTAGGTGCACAGAACGCCAGGAGGTCGAAATTTCCGGAGCCCTCTACTACGGCGTCCCTCATAAATTATGTCGTGGTTTTGGGAACGTGAAATCCCAACTGTTATTATATAATATACTTAGGTTGTCTATGAGACTACCACAATCTTTATTTGCGAAATCTTTGTCTGACTAGGTGGTAGCCTACGCTAGCTCGATGTGGATAGCCGACACATATTTATCGTGCTCTTCGAGTATTCTGGTTATTAGATGTGAAGCATCTTATGGCGAAGCTTAATCCGGTGGTGGTGGTGTGCCGCGTGCCCACCCTTACTGCGCATGCGCAAACCCTTTAAAAAATAAAAATAAAAAACCTCCTCTCCCTCTCTCTCTCCTCTAGGCATCCCTCCCTGCGGCAACCACACCCTCACTGCGCATGCGCCTCCCCTCCTCTCTCCCCCTCTTACACTCCCCCCCCTCTCTCCTCTAGGCATCCCTGCCCGCAGCGTCTACACTCCCACTGCGCATGCGCGTCCCCCCCTCTCTCTCCTCTCCTACGCTCCCCCCTCTCTCCTCTACCCATCCTGCCCACGGCGTTCACACTCCCACTGCGCATGCGTGTCACCCCCCTCTCTCTCCTTTCCTACGCTCCCCCCCTCTCTCGCCTCGCGACGCCGACGCAGGCAGCGTCTGCTAGCGAGTTTCTTGGTTGAAAAAACCGACTGCTCGCGCTGCACAGCCGTTCACTGGCCACCCCGTATATATGGCAATGGATCTTGACCTCCAAGGTGGTGCCGGTGGGAGATTTCTCCTGTGCGTTGTTGAACAATAAAAATTCGCAGCGTGCGCGTTAACTAAAAGCGGAGTGCGGGTCTCTTTGTCCAGTCGGAGTCTTCTGTCTCTCATTGCCCATTAGCAGCGATTGGCATGTTCCAGTAGGAAACACTGCTCCATCACTGCCTGCTTTGCGCCTCCCCAGTTTTCTCTCCTGCGCAACGCTGCGATGAGCGCCAGCGTCAACGCCACCGCCAGTGTAAGCGTTAGCGCCCGCTGCTTCGCATCTACACATGGTTCCCTTTAGCGGGAGATGGTGTCATTTATAATTTAAAGTACACCTGGGCATACAATAAATTGGCACGCGAGTATAGTGGAATCACCCTACAAGGAGCGTAGAACGAAAGAACGAATTTAACCAAAATACGGAGCCTAAATGCCTAGCGTGACCATATGGTAACAGGTAAAACAACACGCTTGTTCGCGAGCAAGATTTTGCTTAATCTACTTCAAATTTGCCCCGGAGATTGTATAGTGCACGTACTCTACAGGGACATGTGCATCCCACGCTATTGCAAAAAATAATACTACAAAGTAAATTTGTTTACCCGAAGGACGTTGCATGCCGACGCGCCGAAATGTAGAACCAGTATTTCGCACCTGTTTTAGCAGCTTCCCGATAAACAAAGAAAACTTCTGCCACATGGTGGCTGTAAGGAGCCCCCTGAGCTATCAGAAGGCGAATTACCGTGATTTTGGCGGGGTTTTTTAGACCTGTATAAATTGAAAGGCTTCGTCGGGATTTGCGTGACCATATGGTCACGCTGGTACCTAATGGGTAATATACTCAAGGAGCCTGAATTGAAATTTTAAGATGCTACGTCCCTGAGAAGGAGAAGACGGATGAAACTATATGGCATACATTCTGGCAAGCGCACTGACATATTGCGTAGCATACGAGTCACAGACGAAGTACTATGAAAAATTGGTAAGCAAGAGCCCACCCCCTGTTTACGAATTTTTTATCACAAGCTTCCATCTTTCCCTGAATCTTGCCGTGTTTTTTATTACTACAGGTGAAGTACGAGTCACACAAAGCTAAAAAACATAAACAGGAAGCATGCGTTAAGTGATAACAAACGCATACTTAAAAAAAAAACACAAGCATGGTTAATGCCTGTATTTCAGGAATATATTGCTGCAGTAAGTTCCACTGAGGATAATAAAACTGCGTCCACATTGACTCTGATATCTGAGATTTCTTTAAAAAAAGAAAAAAAACCAGAAAAAGCTAACCAGCTCCGCTTCGCGGACACTGATGGAACAGCGAAGCTAGTGGCCTTCCCTTCGTCAGACTATTGCATTTCTATGTTTGGCAAGTGTTTCAGTATGTTCTATAACTGCCTTTTTATTAAACCCTCTTAAGCTTTGAGGTGGTACACTCTAAGAAAAAAAGAGTCAAAAGAGGGTCTCAACACCGTGATTTCATTCGGGTAGTCACTTGATCCTTTTTGGAAGGTACACTCTAAGGCAAAAGGGTGTTAAAAGGGTGTGCCGTTCGTCCTTTTGGGGACTAATGGGGCTGCCACAACCATTAGTCCCTTTAAGGACTAACGACACCGGGTCTAACAGTTAGTCCCCTCAAGGGACTAACATTTAGTCCTCACATTTACACCTTTGCGGGCAACCGTTAGTCCCCACAGTTGCACCACAGTGGACTAACATTTAGTCCTCACATTTGCCCCTTACCGGTCAACCGTTAGTCCGCACAGTTGCACCTCACCGGACGAACGGTCGGTCCACTCAAATGCTCCACTGGGATGAACTTTTTATCCTCAGTTCAAATGATGCGTTAGTCCCCAGGGATGATTTTGCACAGTTACTCTCTGCAAGGCTTAATACTTTTCTCGCGTGTTTTTCTCCGCAGTGAGCAACAAATGGGGCAGAAAAGAACACGCGAAAAAATATTTAGTCATGCTTGTTTCACTGCTTTCGCAGTCAATGCAACAACGAAAGACAAAAGTGAGACAATGAAATGTTTTATTTTTCTCTATACATATAAAGTTTCGGCATTCTTTGAGTGAATTCGCTGCCAGATGTCAAATTCAGGTCCAGCCACGTTGTCATATCTCGTACAGTCGTCTTCCCCAAGCTGCTCCAACGGAAGCGACACATGACTGGCATTGCACGCACAAGCGCACGCAGCCTTCTGCACGTAGTGGACAACGTCTGCACAAAAAGATTGCAAATAGTTAGTCACATGTGACAGTGAGGAAGATACACGCACATGGCAAATACGTGCAAGGTGAAATAAATACGCATGTCTAAAATATGGCATGCAAATATTTTCACCGCGATGTCATACATAATCGAAAACGCATTTCGAGTCACATAGCGCAACAGCTCAAGTGAGGTAGCCGCAGCCATCATGCCTAGGCACCGCGACCGCCGAGCCGCCGAGTCGGCGAGTTCTCTGCGAGCGGCGTCGTATACAGCTCGATCAAGCGAAGACGGGGCCGAAAGCGGAGCTTCTGCTGCTTCTGCCGCCAGCGAACCTCCAACAGAGGAGCGAGCGAACGCGGAATCCGCCGCCACGAACGGCGCAGAGCTGCTTTCGAGCGAGCGCCGCGGAAGCTGATGGTAATGGCGACAAATTTTCACGAAGTTCCTGGAGCGAGCGGCAGAGTACAACGAGCGAACGCGGGGCCACCGCCGGGGCCGCCGCCACGAACGGCGCTGAGCTGCTGGCGACCCATTGACGGGGAAGCCAACGGTAATGGCGAAAACTGTCCACAGAGTTCCGAAGCACAGCTAAAGTCGGCTAGCTAAAGCACCCGCCAGCTGCCGGTGCACTTCAAGCGCGCGACATACAACCGAGCTCGTTGACGGCAACCGCAATGCATTTTCGGACGAGTCGCACAGCAGCGGCGAGGCCTTTGCCCAATATCGCGAGCCCGCAGCTCATCACCGCGGCGAGAGCGTCCAGGCGGCCGACGGCAGTGGCGGCCAATTTTCAGGCAGTCACAAAGCACAGGCGAGCCGACGCCGAAGCCGACCTTCGCGGAGCATTTCGTTCGCGCGGTATATAAAACACGATCGAGCCCGTTGTCCAACTAGCGCGATGCGCTTCGCGCAAGCGACAGGTACGGAAAAATAAAGTATGATCACTTACTTGTGAAATAATCCAGCGCCAATTACTGCCCAGAGTAAGATTGAATTCATGGATCCGATAGGCTTATGTCTTCTCGGACGCCATTCCCAGCCGGTGTCGACGCAGTGCCGTTGCTACGCCGGCGCACCGTGGCCGGAGAAAAAATTGGCCGCGTATCTGCGTGCTTCGCTGCAAATGTCGTCGAAAGACGATAGTCTTCTGCCGGCCGTACTACACTGTTTTGCCTTGCCTCAGACAGCGCTTTCTCTATGTTGAATCGGCCGCACCTGGCTGGCCTTGATAAAATAGAGGAGGCGCCGAGGCGCTGCGTGAGACATGGACGCCATCTGGCAGTGCTGTCGAGAAACATCACCTTGTGCAGAACCCAGCAGGAACATATCGTCGGCCGAGCGCTTTTTCGTGCATAGCGTCGCTTTTTGAGCGCAGCCTAAGAAACGCTGGGGTCTTCATAATTACGTATCTATGTATTTTCTTATAAAGAAACATACCAGAGACTACTTATGTATTGACGTTGCTCCTCAGACATGCGTAACATTTGCTTTTTGATCGACAATGTTCACAAGTATGAACAAAAATACTTGTGCAAAATGGCTGGGCGCTGAGAAAGTGGTTCAACTTTGGTCGGGTGGCTGAATCGTGTGTCGTGCCGACAAACAGACAAGCAGACAGACAGACAGACCTAAATTTCTCCGTTTAAGTATCCCAAGAAAGACTATCGTCTTTAATACAGCGCGGCGTTTCGGCGTGTCGAGACCAGCTCCGAACTTCATGGGTACGGCGCAACGTAAAAGCAGCACCGCACGCTCATCCACGCATACGTGGCATACGTGTTTATCCAAGGCACCGCGGCGTAGTTCGTAAATCGTCGAACTCTCCGAGCACGACGCAACCGCCAACGCGCCTCCATGAAAACAAGTGAGTAGACTGACCAAGAGCGAGGAGGACGGTTAGTTTGCTTGACAACGGTTTGCACACGGAACGTATCTCCAGCGCGGTTCATCCCTTTGGTGCCTTTGGAGACTAACTGGTTTGCACACGGCACGCATCCCTCTGTGGTTACTCCTCAGCGGTCTATCCGTTCATTGCGCGCGCCTTTTGGGCTCCGTTACTCCTCCTTCGGGTAATTTTGCCCTAGAGTGGACAAGCAGAAAAAGAGAGTTAGCATCACTCTTGTGAAGCGCATTTGGATTGGCTTCCGTGATGAAGGCACCGCCGTATACGCCATCTCCGTCGCGAGTTCGCCGTTAGGCGCCACTGTGGCGGGTTCTCCCACTCGCCCCGGCGCCAGAGTGGCGCCGCCGACCCGGCGCCTCCGCCTCCGCTGTTTTGGCCTGGTCTCTCAGTCTCATCCGTCTTTTCGAATGCGTTGCGTTGGTTGCGCTGCTCTCGTTGCTCGCGTGTCTTCTGGTTTTGAGTGCGAGCGAATATTGCGCATCTGCGGTGGCGGTCACGCCAGGCTCCATGCTCGAAGTGACGGTTGGAGTGAGGAATATTCATGGAGCTGCGGACACAGACAGCGTGCGTCTGTTAACGGTGAGTGTACTGCTTTCGTAGGCACTAATTACACAGCTTTATCTGGGCGTCAGCTGCAGCTCTGCCAGGCTGCCAGCCATTTCCAACAGTAGCCTGCGTCCGTGGGGCTGTTGCAGATGGATGGATGGATGGATGGATGGATGGATGGATGGATGAGCAACTTTATTCTTCTCCGGCAAGAGGCACGTTAGCGCGCAGCGGGCGACTCCCACGTCGGAACCGCCAGACCAAGCCTGTCAGCCGCTCCGCGGGCCTGCTGGACGGCCCAGAGTTGTTCGGCCAGGAGGGAGCTGCAGAGGGCAGCCTCCCACCTGGCCGAAGTAGATGCCCAAATAAAACTGTCCCTTAACGAGTTGAGACCACTATGCGCGTTGTTGCGTAAGTGATTGCATCACTCATAAAATGAGTGATTCAATCACTTATCAAGGGCGATTATTTGCTGATCGCACATTGTGTCTGCACTGCTGGAGGTGCTCGATATCGTTTTGAGGTTCGCGTTACTACTTCATAAAAAACCGGCAGATCCCACGCACTGTGGTAATCGATGCCATGAGAAGCAGCCAGCAAGGAGCATATCATGCGGTACATAATATGCATGTCATGATTTACATGTGAGGACCTGTCGCTTATGTTCGTCATACAGTGAAGTCCCGCAACACCAATTTTGGTGTATATCAAGCTAGCGAACTGACGAATGCGCACCATGAGTGTGGCATGTATATGGCGTTGTAGATGCCATGCATGCCAAGATTTTCATGTTACCACCTGCCACTTATGGTCGCTATACAGTCACGTCCCGCAATAGCAATTGTGGTGTATATCAAGCCAGCGAAACGGCCGCGAGCGCGCCATGAGCGTGGCATGCAAGTCATGTTGACATGACATGTCATGATCTCCATATTACCACTTGTCGTTTATGCTCGTCATACAGTCACGTCATGCAGTACCACATTTCGTGTATATCAAGCTAGCGAAACGGCCACGAGCGTGGCGTGCAAGTCATGTTGCACATGGCATGTCATGATTTCCATACTACCACTTGTCATTTAGGTTCGTCATTCAGTCACGTCACGCAATACGAAATTTTGTGTATATTAAGCTAGCGAAACGGCCGCGAGCGTGCCATGAGCGTGGCATGCAAGTCACGTTGCACATGACATGTCATGATTTCCATATCACCACTTGTCATTTAGGTTCGTCATACAGTCATGTGACGCAGTACCAGATTTGGTGTATATCAAGATAGTGAAACGGCCGCGAGCGTGTCATGAGCGTGGCATGCAAGTCATGTTGCACATGACATGTCATGATTTCCATATGACCGCTTGGCATTTGTGCTCGTCATGCAGTCATGTCACGCAATACCAAATTTGGTGTATATCAAGCTAGCAACACGGCCGTCAGCGCATCGTGAGCGTGGCACGTAAAGCATGTTGTACAGTTTCTGTTTCTGTTTCTGTTTGCTGTTTTCGCGCTTTGCCTACATCTGCCATGACGTTCGGCGTTATAACAGAATCAAGTGAGTGTACGTGACTGTGGGAGCTATGTGTGGTAATTCTAGCATATGCCATGCCGGATGTCAACGCAGACGGCTGGCGTCCGCGCGCGTTGGTGTCGTTTGGGTGTCCGTACTCGCATGTGTTGTATTTAAGGATGGGTTACGTTTCTGAAACATGCGGTCAGTAACCGCTCACGGCGTGCCCTTGACTGCTGGAGGATGGGCTTGGTTGTCGGAATATCCCGGCGCAAAGCTGGGCTCATTCAGAAAGCAAATTTTGAAGCGACTTCTCAGAAAAGAAGTACTTTCATTCGTGCATAGCAGGTGCCTATTGCGAATCGAGTTCCCCGCCTTCTTTTACTTGAAAATTTGTTTTTGGTTGCGAAAGAATTTAAAACGAAACACTCGTGTGTGTGTGTGTATAGTAACGGTGTGTTGAACAAAGGGAGGTTTAAATAAAACTAATTAGTCTTTGTGTGCTTGTGTGTTGGTTATTTCCAGAATTCCGGATCGCTCCTCCAGCCTCTTCACTCCAGTTGACAGCCACACTCTGTCTCTCTCATCTTTCTACTGCCCTTTCCCTTTTCACCCAGTGTAGGGTAGCCAACCGGACTGCTGTCTGGCTAACCTCCCTGCCTTCTCCCTTTTGTATTCCTTCATTCCACACTCGGGGAAACAAAGGTGTCCCTGTGGTCTGGCGCCTCACCACTAATGATGTCAAAATCAACAGCGTCGTTCGCCCTATGAACGAGGCAGTCGGTCCTACATTTCATTTGTTTGGACAAGCCGACTTAGAAAAGTGATGAGTGGCACCCACGCAGAGGAGCCTAAAGCAATTGCGTTTGTTGTATAAAAGAAGCTCACATCATCTTTGCATCTGCTGCAACTTTGTCACCAAGTGGCATGTTACAGAAGCTAGTATTTGGAGGTTGTGTTTTACACGATAACGGCAAAAACATGGTTCCTTACCATGCCTGTTCGCATTTGTGTTTTGTTGTGAGCCTTCATTATGTCTGTGTAAATCAGTTATTGTGTAGGTGTTGCTAACTCTCACTACGATTCCGTTTTCTCATCATGATATCAGGTTCTTCTTTTCAGGCACCATTTTTCATGGCTGCTCACGCTGAACAGGAGCGACAACATAGCAAGTGACAAGTCTGATTCCTCCAGCCTTCACGACCTTTTTTATTCATAATCATAAAGAACAAATATAAAAACATGATGCCGATATCTGCAGTTTGTTTGGCACGACATGACACTATGCACATCACAGTCACACATTTTGGTTGGCTATACTCATACAAGCATGTAAGTGAGGAATACCTCAACTGCTGCATTGTAAATCACAGATCATCTTTTTCGCGCTTTCTATATTAGTCTGCTGGAAATGGTGTGTCGCTTTGACGAGTTTTATTAAAATAATGCTAGAAGTGAACTATACCTTTTTTTTTGCAGTCGCTGGGCACAACGGCAAGTATTACTGGAGTTGCTCAAAATGAATACGTCACCATTTCCAACATCAGTCGCACAAAAGTACACCATGGGTCAACTGAGTAGCTTAAAATAGCTGTAGAGTCACTTGACGCTTCGGTGGGTGTCATTTGACCCACGTAGGAGTGTCACCGGCAAGAGTCGTCCGACTGCCTCAGAGGTGGTAGTGTGATCCTTCGCAAAAGAGTCCTTCAACTCTTCCTAAGAGGGTCCAGGGACTCTCCTAGAGCGCGCCGACTCTGACCCACCAAGAGAGTCACCCTGCCTCTTTAAAAAGAATCGTATACGTGGCAAGTCAGAACTCTCCGAAAAGAGTCACACATACACTTTTTTTTTCTTAGAGCGTAGTATAGCCTCCATTTTTTAAAACCACAACATATCACGTGACAGGTGTGACTATGGTAACGCTCGCGCCATTTGTTGGGCTTACTATTGCCTTCTTTCGTTTTAGTGGAATTTGTGTGTAGCGGGATTTACCCAATTTCTGTGGCACATACGCGCTTATGATGATCCTAGTTTTCTGATAGGCTGCACAGATTTGTGTGGTACATACCCGTTTTTTAGCTAACTATCGCCTTCATTTTTAGTTGATCAGTGGTGAATAGTGAGATTTACTCTATTTCTGTGGCGCAAACCCGTTTATGATGGCCACCTGCGTTACCACGGATCCCGGACATGAAAGCCTCGACTAAAACAGATTCGCTAGTATTAATTTGTGATGTTTTATACATTGAACCAGACAGCCAACACAGCAACCATATTAGGTGTTGTGCCGACATGACGCTTGCATACGGTCTGTATTCGAGGCAGTTTGAAGCACCTGTATTGCTCTACGGTATTGCTCTACGGTAATACAGCTCTCCTAAGAGCTGTATTACTTTGTTATCTAGACAGCTAGCGCTGTTTTTTTTTTTTGTAATACTTCTAGATATGCTGATAGGTTTGCTTTGTTTCACTTCTCTGTGAGCTTGTGTGCCTTACGGCTCCTTTTGTGCATGTAAATTTGCAACTGTATAGATTCCCACCTGCATGGTCTTTCGTGACCGCAGTATACTGTAAATAAAATAAAAAATTTCCTGACATCCATACAGGGTGCCTGGGTTCGATAGCAGCTTTCCTCGTGATTTTCATTTCTTGCTTCCATCGGGATTTTCCGCTGATCGGCAACGCCGCTGACGCTGGCATCGGATTTTCTGTGAGACGGCGCTCTTTCGCGCTATCGCGTCTTGGTTGATATTTACTGTGAATCGACTGTGCCGGCCTAAATAACATTCATTCCTTTAGAATAAAACTCATTGCCTCAGAGATTTCCATTCCTCTGGCCCGTGTAATTAACTTAATGTTTAAAAATGGTGATTTCCCTGATGAACTAAAAAAAAAGGCAAAGTGGTTCCAGTGTTCAAAAAAGGTGACCGCACGCTAATTGTCCGATTAGTATTCTTCCTTTCTTTAGTAAAGCTATCGAGAAACTGCTGGTTACTCAGCTGACAAATTATCTCAACAAGTTTAGTTTTTTGACACCTTATCAGTCTGGTTTTAGGCCCAACTTTTCTTCAGAACTCGCACTAATAGAATTCACAGATTACCTTAAACATTCCATCGACATAGGCCTGTTCGCCGGGGCGGCGTTTGAGGATCTTTCGAAAGCGTTTCACACTAAAAATCAGACCATCCTTTTTACAAAATTAGACTCCTATGGTATTTGTGGTCCGACACTAACGCTTATACGTAAAAACTCTTGTTGAACAGGTCTCAGCTTGTTTTAGTCGGTGATTCTTATTCTAACTCTAACACAATAAATCAAGGTGTTCCTCAAGGCTCAATACTAGGACCTCTGCTTTTTTTATTGTACATTAATGACTTACCCAAAGGTCTTAATTCATCTAGATGTACTCTATATGCCGATGACACCACTATCTTTTCCTCTGATAGCGATTTAGAAAAATTACTTAGGGAATTAAGTAAAGACGCCGCCAATATCGTACAGTGGTGCCGTAACAATCAGCTCGTAATTAACCCACTTAAAACTACATTCATGCTATTTCACTTCCCACGTAAAACTATGCCGTTCGTCCTACACCTAACAATAGAGGCGCATGTTATTCATCCCTATGATGCAACCACGTTTCTTAGTGTTACCATTGGTTCTCACCTAAAGTTTGATAAGCACATTGCTGCTATCTCGTCCAAACTCACGCGGTATTCGCATTCTGACTGAAACCCGCACATACTTTCCATTGCACATTCTTCGTTCATTATACTTCGCCTTCATTCATAGTCACCTAACATACTGTTCTTCCTGGGAAAACACTTATAGGATTCATCTGTCCAAGATTGCTCATTTACAGAATAAAGTTGTAAGGATTATCACCTTCAGTCACCGGAGAGAGACCGCTACGCCTATCCACAGTTATCTCGACATTCTCCCCATCCATCATTCCATATCACTGAAACTAGGTATGCTGATATTTCGCGCGCGTCAGCACGACATTGAATTAAAATGTATCCCATCCCGTCATCTAATAAATGCAAATTTGACTAGGTTCTCCTCACAACTTAGCTTACTGTTGCCGGTGGTTCACTCGAACTATGGTAAACAGATAGCGCTGTTTTCTAGTATTTACTTTTGGAACTTACTACCTATCTTCATTATAAACTGCCACAATATAACATCATTTAAAGTACAATTAAAGAAACTTTTATTTCAACATCTTTGCTAACACTTCATAGTGCCACCTTTCTCATTTTCTTTACTCATATTTGCTTTTCATTCTTTCATTTTTATTTCTCTTTGTCATTTTTTATAGGAATTGCATTTTTATTGACTTTCTTTTTGTGTTGTGTGGATTGTTTTTTGCCTTGACTTCCGCTCCCATCGTGGGCGGAGCCACCGACTTGATCTGGGAGGGGCCTCTGGCTCCTCGCAATATCAGTTCCTCAGGACTCAAATAAAGTTCTTGTCATGTCATGTCATGTTAACTTAAATTCGCGTCTATTTCTTTTAATATGTGTTACTGTTTTGCTTTCTGTATTACTGTAGCATTTCACCGTTTTTAATTATGTTTCCTGTTTTTCTTGTTTTTTTTGTTTGTTTTGTCGATTTTGTGTTTGCGATATGCTTTTCTTGTGCTTGCCACTTGCCTGCCCTGTATTAAATCCATACAATATCGCTAGGAGGTCCCCCCCCACAGTGTTTACTTCGGGACCTCCTTCTGTAATACCTATGAACCATGTCACTTGTATTTTCAAGATGTTACAATAAAAGACGATTGTTATAGCGCGAGCTCAGAACGACGACAAAGGGACAAGAAGACGAGCGCTTTGTCCCTTTGTCGTCGTTCTGAGCTCGCGCTATAACAATCGTCATGACCTACCAACTAGCTCAATCCGCCACGCTTCTAAGTTACAATAAACTTCAAACTTCAAACTTCAAACCTGTGGCGCACACCCGCATACCACAGCCGTGATATGAGGGCATGTGCTACACGTGACCGGGGGAAAGGGTCTCATGATGTGCGCGACAGGCAAGTCATGTTATCTGTGTCATCACCTATGAATTGTGTTCGCCATACAAATATATGTCAATCTTGGTACGCGCAGAGTTAAGGACACGACCACGAGAGCACCCAGACGTAGGCGGCGACATAGATAGATAGATAGATAGATAGATAGATAGATAGATAGATAGATAGATAGATAGATAGGAATGCTGAAAATGCCTTTGGTTCGCTTAAGAAACGCTTCGCATTTAACAATATTTTCCATAACAGTCTGAGAATGCAAGCGAATGCACACAACATAAAAATTGTACAATGTTTATATGCAAGACAACCCTGCAATGCTATGCAATACAATGCTACACAGTATCACAAAAGTGCGTACGAAGGAACATGTCGGGAATTAATTAAATGCATAATCGAGAACTGGAAACTATGTAAGCGTGAAATGCTCGACCAGGGGGGTTTCGGAATGCTTCGCAATTAGCGATGGAAGCGAGTGTACCAAGGAGGACGTTTCATAGTTTGGCATTGTACGGATGCGCGCAACAATTAAACGCATTTGACTTGTCAAAGCCACGTTTGAAGCTGCCTGGATTGTGCACTGTCTTCGGGACATGCGCCGTGCGGTTTCCAAAGGGTTCAAATGTGGCCTGATGTCGATGATGATGATGAGCTTGTTGTAAGTTGCCAGTGGTGGCCTTGCGTTGTAAGAGTATCCGTGAAGCAAACATCAAAAGGAAGCGACTCGGCGAACCTCCATAGGCTGCAGCGAATGTACCATTTTTTTTTATTTCGCAATACAAGACTAGTGCTCGTCGTTTCCTCTGAGTAACAGGCCGGCAAGGTTTCGTACATGGCCTGATGCTGAATATTCGAAGTGCGGGCGAATGAACGATAGATACGCTAACCTGCGATTGTTTGGTGGTGATTTACCCAGTTTGCGACGAGTGTACCCAAGCGTTTTTGATACTTGAGCATAGATAGCAGTAATAAGGGGTGATCATGAAAGATTGGGGAGTTAAGTGTATTCCTAGACGCTTTAATGACTTGACACAAGATATGGCATAGTTGTTAATAAGGTAAAAAAAATCTGAATTTGGTTGCTTGTGACTTAAAAAAATAATATTGCACTTGCGCGAATCCAGTACCATTTACCACTTTGTACACGACATACTTGTAAGGTTAATGTCGTCTTGCAAGACGTGGTGATCATCATAAAATGTTATTGTGTATAGGTCATTCACGAAAATCAGGAAGAGCAAAAGGCCTATCTACAGCACTGCCTTGAAGGACCCGGATGTTACATCAGTAATGGGAGAAGCAGTTATTAATAATGATATGTTGTTGACGAGATGATAGAAAATTCGTAATTCAAGATAAGCCAGTACAGTATACGATCTAGTTTAACTTAGTAATGAACCTACAATGAGCCACATGGTCAAAAGCTTTGGAAAAATCAAGAAAAATGCTATCACTTTGTGAATTGTTATCCATGTTAAAGGGGCCCTGCAACACTTTTTTCAAGTAGCCATGGAATGGATTCACTAAAGGAGCTCATTGTGTCACGAATTCACCGTCGCAAAAATTTTCAGAATCCGTCGAGTACAAGCGGAGTTACAAAGATTTGTCGCACGCTGCAACTGCATTCTCTCTTTTCTCGTCCCGACAGAAGCGCTGGAAGCTAAGCAGGGAGGGATGGCACGGAGAAAGAAAATACGTCACGCGCGCCTCGTGACCTTGATCACTTTTTCTCTTTTCTTTTTCTTCGAAAACGCGACTTTTCAGTGTGATCGCGTGCGCACGCGTGGACAAGTCGCAGCCTCCAGCGGCGGCCGCAGTAACGACCGAGCGCGCCATGCTCAAATCAGCCAATGGCTGATACAATGGCTGTGCCGAGCGATTTTTGAGCTTGTAGCGTCATTTGTCGAGAGAAGAGAAAGCAATTTTTTGCTGATTTTGAGAATTTATTGTGAATTCCAGGCCGCGTGCTGCGCTATAATATTTGGCTCGCGTATTCTCGGGAGCGTCGACTACCGATCGGCATCATTTTCTGATAATGCGCAAAAAGTGTTGCAGGGCCCTTTAAAGGGCATTCCGGACGCAAGCTCTAGCTACTCCCTGTCGCAGGAAAGACATTTTCTGAAGCCATGCTGTATAATGATTTAGCGTTGGGAATCCCATATTTTTTCCCACGTAGCTGTCCTTGTCCAGTGCATATTTCTTTTGTAAAGCACTCAAGCTCGTCATGCACTGTAGCTGGGAGTGTCTTTCATCAACCTTTGAACTTACGTTTCCATTTTCATCTCATCATCCTAAGTTTGTCAAACGGGCTATCGC
>JALIZH010024323.1:0-55051 GCA_030522465.1 Rhipicephalus appendiculatus
TAGTTCTATCTAACATAAAATGGGATGTCGTTAAGGAAAATGATTTAAATAGTGACAATGCGACAATGACAATGTGAACAGCTTAGCCTGCATTTTCCAAGCAGTCTCACTGACTGACCTGTGATCACAGTGGGAGTAAAACAACATTATACGTTCTAAATAAATAAATGAAATCTTCGATGGCCTAAATAAATGTAATCTACGAGGGGTTGGAAACAGTCTTGTATCTGTTAATTTCTTCTGGGATCGATGTGACCAGCAGCTGCATTTTCCAAGGAATATATCGACTGACCTGTGGACCACAGTGGGGGGGGGGGGAGCGCACCGCACATGTTCCTAAGTAAATAAATGAAATCTTCGATGGCCTAAATAAATGCAATCTACGAGGGGTTGGAAACAGTCTTGTATCTGTTAATTTCTTCTGGGATCGATGTGACCAGCAGTTGCATTTTCCAAGCGAATATATTGACTGACCTGTGATCACAGTGGGAGCGCACCGCACACGTTCTAAATAAATAAATGAAATCTACGATGGCCTAAATAAATGTAATCTACGAGGGGGTTGGAAACAGTCTTGTATCTGTTAATTTCTTCTGGGATCGATGTGACTAGCAGCTGCATTTTCCAAGCGAATATATTGACTGACCTGTGATCACAGTGGGGCGCACCACCCGTTCTAAATAAATGAAATCTTCAATGGGTCTAAATAAATAAATGAAATCTTCTAGAGTCTTGCGTTCTATCTGCTTAACTTCTTCTGGGATCGAGCGTGAATAGCAGCTACTTTTCCAAGCAAATATATTGACTGACCTCGTGATCACAGTGGGAGCGCACCGCACACGTTCTAAATAAATAAATGAAATCTACGATGGCCTAAATAAATGTAATCTACGAGGGGTTGGAAACAGTCTTGTATCTGTTAATTTCTTCTGGGATCGATGTGACTAGCAGCTGCATTTTCCAAGCGGAATATATTGACTGACCTGTGATCACAGTGGGAGCGCACCGCACACGTTCTAAATAAATAAATGAAATCTTCAATGGCCTATATAAATGTAATCTACGAGGGGTTGGAAACAGTCTTTGTATCCTGGTTAATCCGGTAGAAGAGGAGAGGAGCCGAAGTTGTTTTAAGGACACAGCACTCTCCACCAAATTGTTAAGCCGCCATTGGCTGGCACTCGGCGACGATGCCCGACAGCGACAGCTGCTATGGGGACCGACTTCAGCACGAGCTGCTCTTTCTCTTCGAAGAGGGCGACCCACTAGAAGGCGCTGGAGAGGACGACCCACTGTATAGTTCCAAAGCTTCGCTACAATAAAAAGGACCGCAAGGCCGTCGTGAAAGGAGGAGATAAGGCAACAGACGCTTTCCCGATTGGAGGTCGAGGAACCCAGGGCACGGTCTGTCTCACATCGACCGTCATTGTAGGCAAAAAAATCCACGCATCTCCACGAAGTGAGAATTATTACAAGTGGACGAAGCTCTGGGGTATCGTATGGGTGAGTAACCGTACGTTACCCGAGCGTTTACCCCATATAATGTACACTGAGTGAGATAACGACGTAAAGTAGTCGACAAAAGCTAGGTCCTAAGGTCCATAACGTCTACGTTGAAGTCGCCGACTAGTATGAAGCGTTTGTGCTTGTAAGTGTTTTTGTATTGTTCTGTCACAATTATGATTGATATTAGTCTGTTGTTAAACATTTTTGTGTCTCACTATTTCCTACGTTACCCGAGCGTTCCCGAGCGTTTCCCCATATAATGTAGCCGTGACAACGGACATCAGACAAGCCTCGCTCTTAAGGTCTTCGCCCCTAAAAAACACCATACAAGCGTCTCTATCCCCAAAGACACAACCCCATCGTCG
Organism: Rhipicephalus appendiculatus; assembly: GCA_030522465.1. Lineage (NCBI taxonomy): Eukaryota > Metazoa > Arthropoda > Arachnida > Ixodida > Ixodidae > Rhipicephalus > Rhipicephalus appendiculatus. The sequence goes on from JALIZH010024323.1 coordinate 1,872, forward strand.
CTGAGGAAGTGGCCATTGCCTTGCTGATCGCACAGACTACCGCAGACACAGTCATAACGGACTGCCAACAAGCGTGTCACAGGTACTCTAAAGGCAGAATTCACCAAACTTCCTGGAAAAGCTAATAAACAGGGGGCCCCACGAGACGAGTAAAGATCGTGGGCACCCGGGCATCAAGACGTCCCAGGCAACGAGGTGGCGCATTTCACGGCTCTAGGATTCACCAGCGAGGCTCTGGGCAGTGCGGAAGTAACCTGGCACCATCACCCTCTTCTCTCATATCACGTTCCACTACAGCATGCAAAAAAAAAATATTCTTACCACCACACAAAATGCTTACCGTTGCTATGCGGGAACTCAGAACACTGTAGCACCCGCTATGCGAACCAGAACAGTGTAGTACTATAAGGCCGTCAACCACTACTAGTCACCAGAGTCATGGCAGAGCACAGAGAGGCTGCTTAGCATTGTCTAGGCTGCATACTCCTACACCCCTCCAGAGCATGCGTGTACCCTTCCCCTCTCTCTCCCTCTCCAGCAACTCTACTCTCTCCTCTAGGGAATCCCTGTACTCTACGGAGCGGGCGTCCGCGTTCCACATCCCCACAGCGGATGTGCGTCCTCTCCCTCCTCTCTCTCCTCTACGCTCACCCCCTCTCCCCTCTAGGGAATCCTCTACGGAGCCATATAAGAACCCCCTATCCCTCCACTTCACCGACCATAAAGTCGTTATAATGTGAAGGGCGATCGGAAGCCCTCTAGCTACCATTTACGAATAATTATTACCATTACGAATACCATTACGAACACACAGTGTTTGTCACGTCTTTGATGCGATGTGCTGGACGAAAATTCAGGGAAGATTCACGCTTTACCGATGAACCTCCAGAGCTTCGCACACTCATCATCATTCACTCCGTGGATATGCTGTGATTTTTTAGATGCGAAGCATCTTATGCTCAGGGCTCTGTCCCTCCCGCGTCCCCCGTCCGCCGTCCCCCGTCCCCCGTCCCGCGTCCGGCCACTTTCATGAAGTAGGGAAGCACCCATTTTGCAGAACCAGAATACTGTAGTAATATGAAGGCCGTCAACCCAACACTTTTTAGACCATCGTAGATTTAATTTATTTATTTAGAACGTGTGCGGTGCGTTCCCGCTGTGATCACATCAGTCAACATATTCGCTTGGAAAACGCAGCTGCTATTCACATCGATCCCAGAAGAAATTAACAGATAGGTCACAAGACTGTTCCCAACCCCCTCGTAGGTTTCATTTATTGATTTAGAACGTGTGCGGTGCGCTCCCACTGTGATCACAGGTGAGTCAATATATTCGCTTGGAAAATGCAGCCGCTAGTCACATCGATCCCAGAAGAAATTAACAGATACAAGACTGTTTCCAACCCCTCGTAGATTACATTTATTTAGGCCATCGTAGATTTCATTTATTAGATGCGAAGCATCTTATGCTCGGGGCTCTGTCCCTCCCGCGTCCCCCCGTCCACCGTCCCCCGTCCGCCGTCCCCCGTCCCCCCGTCCCGCGTCCGGCCACTTTCATGAAGTAGGGGAAGCACCCATTATGCGAACCAGAACACTGTAGCAATATGAAGGCCGTCAACCCTAACACAGTCATCAGAGTCATGGCCAAGAACACAGAGAGGCTGCTTAGCAATGCTACGCAGGTGGCGTCGGTCGCCCAGGTTGACCCCATTCCTTGAGTCATGGCCGAGAGCACACCTTTGCTACACATGATCAAGAGCGGCAGAAGAGCATTCGCGCTGACACCAGCACTTCTGCGCCCGCGTTCCTCCCTGGGGCGCGATTCTCGCGGTGTCCACTTAGTGGACATGTCCACTTCGGCGGAGTGCGTTCAGTTACGCAAAAAAACGGCGAGTCATGACGTCATGGCGCTCTTGAACACGTCGATGCACCGAACCCGCCAACTCATTCCCAGCGTAAAGAGAAAGAAAGTGGACGAAATGTACCGTAACAGGACTCTTAAACAAACTTGTCAAGTCTGAACTTCCGTATGAACGCGTTGAGATGTTTGAAGAACGATGCAGGGAATGCGTATCGACCTTTCAGGTGCGTCAGGCGGGCGGCCGCGTTAAACCTAATACAAGGGCAACGTGGTTAGAGTTCATGCACGGCCTCCGAGATGTGCGTGCAAATGCGGATCTCTGGGGGCAGCATTCGTTGCGGCGAAACGCATTCCGTCTTTCTCGCATTTGTGTCGAGAGTTGCAAAAGCTGCGTGGCGTCAAAATGACGTTGCAGAAGAAAAACCGGAAACAGGCGGCGCGCTCCAGCCAATCAGTGGAGGCCGAAGTGGACATGTCCACTAAGCGGACACCGCGAGAATAGCTCCCCTGGAGCGCTCGTACGGCTCTCAATCCCCGCCACTGCAACTGACCTCTCTTCAAAACTACTGCCGAAATACGAAGGCCCCTACCGTGTCGTCCAACGCACTTCCCCTGTAAACTACCTGATCGAACCCATCGAACCATCTTCGGACATGCGCCGTCGAGGGCGCGACATTGTCAACGTGGAGCGCCTCAAGGTCTACCATGACCCGCTGATAGTAACCAGCTGTTAGGCCGCCAGGCGGCTCCCATTTCGTACCCGGGGTAAAGTATTAGGGACCTTAACCCGGGCAGAGCCATATATACCCTTCGGGAGAGTTTGGCGATTCTTTCATCTCGCCGCTCTCCGCACGCCGCCTCAGCGCCGCCCACTTTTCGTGACGTTCAACCAATCTCCCTGGCGGCCGCGGGGAAGCCGCGCGCGGCGGAGGCCAGCCACCATCCCCTCGGAGGAGCGCGCGTGAGGCTTGCAGATTTATCCTGGGAGGTGTGCGTGTGTACGTGACGAGTGCGCGTTTGTGTGCTCGCGCGGCGTGTGTGCGTGCGTGTGTGCTCGCGCGGCGTGTGTGCGTGCGTGTGTGTGTGCTCGCGCGGCGTGTGTGCGTGCGTGTGTGTGTGCTCGCGCGGCGCGTGCGTGTGTGTGCGCGTCTGTGTGCTCGCGCGGCGTGTGTGCGTGCGTGCGCGTCTGTGTGCTCGCCCGGCGTGTGCGCGTGCGTGTGTGTGCTCGCGTGGCGTGTGTGCGTGCGTGCGTGTGCTCGCGCGGCGTGTGCGTGCGTGTGTGTGTGCTCGCGCGGCGTGTGCGTGCGTGTGTGTGTGCTCGCGCGGCGTGTGTGTGCGCGTCTGTGTGCTCGCGCGGCGTGTGTGCGTGCGTGTGTGTGCGTCTGTGTGCTCGCCCGGCGTGTGCGCGTGCGTGTGTGTGCTCGCGTGGCGTGTGCGTGCGTGCGTGTGCTCGCGCGGCGTGTGCGTGCGCGTGCTCGCGCGGCGTGTGTGCGTGCGTGTATGTGTGCTCGTGCGGCGTGTGTGCGTGCATGTGTGCGTGCGTCTGTGTGCTCGCGCGACGTGTGTGTGTGCGTGCGTGCGTGTGTGCGTCTGTGTGCTCGCCCGGCGTGCGCGTGCGTGTGTGTGCGCTCGCCCGGCGTGTGTGCGTGCGTGTGTGTGCTCGCGCGGCGTGTGTGCGTGCGTGTGCTCGCGCGGCGTGTGTGCTCGCGCGACGTGTGCGTGTGGGTGCGCTCGCGCGGGGTGTGCATGTGTGCGTGGGTGTGGGTGCGTGTGCACGTCATTGCGTGCGACCGCACACACACAGACACATACACGCGCGTGCACACATGCATGCGCACACAGACGCGTGCGCGTGCACACTCACCACACGCCGCGCGAGCGCACACGTGCGTGTGTGTGTACTCGCCCGGCGTGTGCGCGTGCTCGCGTGGCGTGTGTGTGCGTCTGTGCGTGCGAGCGCGCACACACTTACAGACACACGTGCACATGCGCGCGCACACATGCATGCGCACACACAGACGTGTTCGCGTGCACACTCAGTCACACGCGCGCGCGAAAGCGTGCACACACACACAAATACACATACGCGCGCACACACTATCGCCTTGCAAACGCTATAGCTTGCTTTCGCTTCTCGGCGGAGACCTACACTGTGCCGCAAGGAAGGTTAAAGTGCAACGCCCTCGGGCTCTTGTCTTAAATTGCATCTAGCTCGAATTGTATCTACCTCACTGTCAACGCTGCTTTTTTCGCTCACAACTAAAGAAGCCGACGGTGACACCGACGCAGACACCGAAATTTCTGCGAAACGACCTCCTTAAACCTGTTAAAAAGCGTCGCACGTTCCCACTCAGAACGTAGTCGGCTGGTAGTCCGAGTACACAGCTTTAGGAGTAAGTATTTCTATTATTTGAATGTTATCGAACATCGAATCCTGTTCATACTCTTCATCAAAGTTGAACTGCAGCTTTCCTGCACTATCTCGACTTTACAGTTTGTTTAGTGGCGCTACAGTTTACGCGCGAACAGCGCGTAAGCACGCTAGGCTGCAGCAGCCGTCGCGCAGAAAGCGTAAATATGGCGGACGGCGCCGAAGCGGAGGCGTGGCAGTGACGTGGCCAGCGTCATCGCCGCGCCGCGACGTCACTGCCCCGCGCATTCGCCAGACTCTCTGCATATACGGCTCTGACCCAGGGTAATTGTAGCGAAGCTCTATAACGCGATGCGCAGCGGTTATAGGGGGCGCCACTGAAAGCCGCGTAGCGGCGGCCGTCGGAAACGCGCGCGCGGGTCGCGTAGCGGACGCCTCCTTTCACTGCAAGCATGACGGAAGTGTGCGGGCGTGCGATTTGCCACTTGTCCTGTCAAAAGCCTTCAATGCGCACAGGTGTCATGTTTTACAGCCAATATGCATATAGTTGAGGTGAGCGCACAGCGAACATTCTGCACTGGTGATCACATTCCAGTGCCATCAATACACACTAAACAAAAATAACCAGAAAAAAAACCAAAAACTGGAGTAAACTGCTTGTCCTCTAGCGCACTACCTTTTCTGGGGTTTTTTACTACGTACCAGTCGAGGTAAAAATTTACTCTCACGCTAGTCGAGTTTTTGAGCGTAGAAACGGTAGTAATTATTTACCCCGCCGAGGTTTTCAGCGAGTATAGTTGGAGTAATTTTTTACTGCCGCTACGAGGTTTTTAGGGTGATTTCCGAGAGTTATTTCTAGTGGTACAAAAAAAAAAATAAAAAAAGTGACGGCTGTGATCGGACCATGAGCCAACGCATTTATTAAACATCAAATGACGCGGAATTGATGACATATACAGAGATTAACATATACACAAACAAACACACACACAACCAATGCAGAATAAAACATCACCTGAACGGACCGCTCGCGTTACTCAACCGTACTGACCACCCGGTATATATAGGCACCGCATTTGACCCGCCATATAGTGCCGGTGGGAAAGCTACTTTTTGGCATCGTTCAACAATAAAGTTTCATAGCGCACGCGTAAACTTAAGGTGGGTTGCAAGTCACCATGAGTCACACCGACCTCTTAGCATAAACCCTCCCGATCTTACCTTTTTTGATTATCCACTTATTAGCTGGCACTGCAGCCTGTTGGCCCACACGCGGTAGCAGTGCTAACGCACAACTCCACAGAATATACCTAAGCACACACAAACCATGGCAGCTGAATAATTTTCATTGAGCGGCAGTACACAAACACAGTAGCAGCACATATTCAGGAACGCCGGTGAAGAAGAGCGGTGCCGCGCCTGCACCGGCTTTCAGACCAACGGCGTCGCTAGGCCTTTTCGAGGAGCACGGCTATGCGATGAAAGACAGCTGGCGATCACAAAATGCACCTCCTGTGCAATTTTCGTCGTCGTTATTTTAGACAGCAATGAAAAACACGTCTCCGCTGTTCTCGGCGTCTTACGGAGCGATGTACTCACAACGAACGAGACGGCTCACCGTCCGGGAGTTTTCTCCGTGCTCACCGGCGGCCATAGCTGGTTCCGTATCCCTTGTATCGGTGCCCACCTTCGATCGAGATGTTTGACAACGGTTGGCGCATGCAGCGGACAATTCCGACTGTACTTTACTACAGCAGACATTGCTTTCTGCGAAACAAAATCTATGCGACGCTTGTTTCACCTGCTCCGGCGACGCACTCATACCGGCCTCTGGCCGGCTCAGTGCCGACGACGTAGCGAAGCGTTTTTCCTATCGCTTCGAAGTTGTAACCGGTCACTCTCCAGGAAGCAACCACGGGCGATCACACCAGCTTGATGTTCTTACCGCTAGCAGTGTTCTTCGTAGCTATTCGCGATTCAGCACGGAAGCGAGGTATCCGCGACGTCCAGGTTCGGAGGCTCGCGCTCGTACGCGCACGGCCGCTCGATGATAGAAGAAACACGTGAGATCCAGTTGAGCTTGCCATCAGCGCAACGAGACACATACAGCGCGAGCTTCTGATACTCGCCAGTCTCCAGGGCCACTAAACAACATACGCCAACGATTCGCGAAAATCTGCAAGACGGCTTTCCAGCAGGTTTTTTTTCTTCTTCGAGCACGCCCTTTCGTTCACAGAATGCTTTCCTCGCTCGTTTTGCTTCAGCAGCACCCAGCAGTTCCAGTGAAAGTGCGTGCACTGGGCACCAAAGGGGAGATCGAGCGGCCGTGCACTGGGGGTCAACCACGAAGCGCGACAATGCCATAGCAATCTTCGAAAAAAAAAAAAGGCATTTGTGGGGCTCGCATACCTTCACTGGAACTGAGAGCGTCACTCGGTGGGGAAAAAGCCGCCGAAGAGCAGCTGCAGCTTCCAGTCACGTGATAATAAACCCTCAAACGGTGGTTAAAAATCACGTGACAGAAAACTTCCCACGTACTAAAACTGGATTGTGACATCCTTTTACTACGTCCCTGAGGGGTGGTGGTAAAACTATGTCATGTACCACCTTTTACTCCAACATGAGGTAGTAATTTTAAAACGCGAGGGGGAGTTTTCAGAGGTCATGAGCCGCAAAAACCCCAATCTTCGGATAGTTTTTGCTTACAGTGTAGGTAGAATGCAGCCGATTTCGGGCAGCATACGTGTGATTTCAGGGCGCTTTTGTAAAGGAGCCGTCACCTGCCCCACATTCTCTGGCATTGCGCTTCGCGCCATTCGTTTTTCAAGAGAGCCTAGGCATCGCGTCTTATCAGTAATAACAACCTCATTTGTATTGTAGCGTCTACAATGCAGGCGAGGCGACCAAGTGTAAACGTAGCAGCGTTCGCTGAAGACGTAGCGACATAAATGGAGAAATAAAAACACGCTAACCGTTCTAACACTGCCGTAAAGAAAGCGCGATTGCGTACCTTTTTCGGACAGCCGCAATCAACCACCGCCGTCGCTATCGCTCATGAAATAGCACCGGAAACCTGTAGAAGTGCGTTCCTGGCGATTTTTTGTATGCGTTTGAGCAGCCGACAACGCAGCAGTTATTTTTCGGCATCGCTGAAGCCCGACAGAGTCGTTAAATCACGATAAAAACACATCCATCCGTGCACTCGCGTACACACTCGCGGGAAGACTGCTCGCCCGGACCCGCGAGCGCTTCCGAGCCGTGGCGGCAGATGGCGTCGTCGGCGCTTTGCGCATCGCCTATACAGTGGGTCGTCCTCTCGAGCGCCTTCTAGTGGTGTCGCCCCCTTCGAAGAGAAAGAGCAGCTCGTGCTGAGAGTCGGTCCCCACCTCGGCTGTCGCTGTCGTGCATCGTCGCCGAGTATTCGCCAATAAACGTCTTAACAGTATAAATGTACGTCCTGGCACAACAGTCCAGTGTGCTGATATTGGAAAGTACGGTGATATGTTTCACATTGTCAAACTCTGCCTTCATATCTAATGAAGGCAGAGGGACTATGCCTGCTATCTACGCATACTCGTTGCGTCACCTCCTAGCTACTTAATTGACAACGACTTCTAGGCCACGTCAGTTCAACAAGGAACCCGTATGCGGTTTCGAAACGTCAGATCATTCATCAGACTTGGTCAGTGACCATGTCTCATCTCATCTAATGCAAGGATGGCCGTGGGTGAGTTGCGTGTGGCAGGTGTCATTACCTCTTCTCTGATTTGCAGTAGTGCGTCTTGGATTGAGAGACGCGGGCGAAATCCGACCATCGCTTAGAGCAATTTGTTTTCTTCGTCCGGGTAGGCTTGTAGCCTGTCCAATACGATGTGTTCTAGCGATTTTCCTACACAGGAAGTAAGAGAAATTGGGGGCAAGTTTTCGATGTGGTAGGGTTTTCCAGGCTTCTGTATGAATCTCACCTCTTCGGTCTTCCATTCTTGAGGAAATTTTGCCGGATTTTCCAGACGTTGATGAGATGCTAAGTTCCAGTATCGACAGGTCGTCGAGATTTGCTAGGATCTTATTAGAAATCTGATCTGCTCCCGGGAGCGTGCATTTGCTGAGCTTCTGTATCGTTGCGGTGACCTCCCACAGCTTGTATATACTCATACAACCCGGCGTTAGACTGGCCCGAATACGTTGGAAGGGTGCCGTGGGTTGTTCCGGCTGATATCTGCGTTTGAGAGCCATTAGGAGATAATCTACGCCCCCCCGGGAACTGATGTATTACTTTGGCCATACCGTGTTTGGATTCAGTTTTTGTCTTACAGGGGTTCATCATGTACCGAAGGGGTCTCCAGGCCTTGGCTGTGCTGAGCGAGCCGCGCAGGCTGTCACAGAGCGAATGCCAGTTTTCATTACACAGTGATGCTGCTGTACATTTTTCTGCTTCCTCTCTGAGCAGCGCAATTCGTCCTTTCAGCCTCTTGTTGTGTTTCTGTCTCTTCCATCTACGCAGCGATCCCCTTCTAGCTTCCCAGAGATGGAGTAGGTAGTTGTCTACGCTGGGGGTGATAGTGTTGGTTTGTATCACTTTGGTGTGTTTTTTAGTGTGGGCCTGCAGCTGTCCCGTTCATTCTAGGACGTCCAGATTTGCTTCCGTTTTTGTGGCATTTGATCAGGCTACTTCGCTGATTCCGGAAGTCCGTCCAGTCTGTGAGCCTGGCTTGGCCTACTCTGACGCTGTAATCTCTGCCCGCGATGGTGATTGCAAGGAGAGCATGGTTACTTTCTAGGTATTCATCCAGGTGTTTCTGTGTGGCACGGGTTGTCTTTCTGGTGAAGGTGAGGAGAGGAGCTGTGTCCCTGGTGACACTCGTTCCTGTTCATGTGGTCGTCTTCGGATCAGTTCCGAGAGACAAATCGTGCTTGTCTATCAGCGCGTAAAGCTCGTTACCTCGCGGGTTCGAGTAAGTGTAGCCCCGCAGCGTGTGAGCAGCATTGAAATTCCCCTTGAATACCACCGGGTTGTTTTCTGCTTTACGCATGGCTTGTTCCATTACTTTCTGCAGAATTGAGGGCGTGCATTTCGGTCTGCAGTAGACATTCAAGTCGGAGAGCGGTGCCAGCTTTTTCACACCTTGGGGTATGATTTTCATTAAAATACTGATGGGGGTTGTCTGTTCTAGGGGGTGTTGAACTGCCGCGACCTATTTGATTACTAAGGTGTGGAGGCTGTTGTCTGCTCCGTTAGTGTATACTTTGTATCCAGGCAGTCTAGCCACGGTGTTCGTTTATTGTAGTGCAATCATATGAGCAAGGGGCTTATCCAGAAGCGGTAAGTATTGCCGTGAGCGTCCTTTTCTTGGTTTTGTATCCGCGACAATTCCACTGCCATATTGCAGTATTCTTCCCTCGAACTCTGGACGAATTAAGCTGATCCATCCTGAATATTTGCGACTTGACCTGTGACGAAGTCGGCGTTTACAGTTTTAGTGCCTCTATTGGTCCTTGGATGCTTCCATAGCAGTCACCCGCTCCTCCAGTCTCATAAGGTGAGACGTTATTTGCTGTAGTGTTTCGTTACACTGCTGGTTCTGTGCTTGTTGGGCCGCAATAAGCTGCTGTATTTGCTCCTGTGTCTGTTGGCGTTGTTGCTACATTTGTTGACCTTGACATGCTAGGATAACCTTGATTTCATCTACCGTGCCCTTCGGCACGTATGACTCAGGGAGAGCGGTCGATTGAGAATGCGCAGGCGGGGGAGTTGCAGAGGTGGCTGGTTTTGAGGTCTTGATGGGTGTGCTGTTTGGACAGGAACGCTTCTCTGGTGGGGGTGAAAGCCCTGCGGGAGCAGGGCTTGGATTTTCTGCCTTAACAGTCATGTTCTGGAAAGCCATGTGGAGGAAAGCTAGCTCTATTTTAGCGGCATATTCTGTTCCTGCAATCTGGCAACTGTTTGTGTTAGTGTATTCTGAGCTCCATGAGGTGCATCCTCAGACCAGCTCCAAGTAAAGTTGATTGCTGCAAGCTGCGTCCTCCCTGTCCTCTCGGTGTGCTGGGCGTCCGTTGTTGAGAAGGAGTCCTCCGCCTCGAGTTCGTTCTTGTCTTGAGCTACTCCTGTCTTTGGGGGCTCCACGGGTGGGTGCCTTCTCAGCCTTGTATAGGACCTGGAATGCGCTTGCCCTTTCCGCGTTCATGGTGAAGGGGACCTGGGGCGCTGGGCCGGCGACGAAGACTGTTGGGCAGCAGGCTTCGTCCAATGCACTGGCGGAAGGAACCGTTTCGGGCATGGTTTTGCGGCCGTGATATGAGCACCGCCAGACAATCCGCATCGTGGGCGGCAGTCACGTTGCTCTCCGGAGAGAGTCACACCACAGCCTTTGCATCTTGGAGTTTCCGGAGGGTTCAGACAGACGTCTGCGCGATGACCGGACTGGTGACACGTTGTACAGTACGTTACCGTGCATTTGTAAAGGTAGCACAGCACCAGGTGAGCACTCGATGTACGCAGATATAAAAGGATGCCTTTTTTCCCTCGAAGGTGATTAGTAAGGTGGAGGAGCTGCCCAAGCAGTGTAAGGTGAGGACTTCGTAGCCCGGTGCCTCGATGACCGCAAGACCTCCTCGACGGAGCCGTCTATTCCGATATTGTAGATTACCCCCTCGCAGGAATCGTCCGGCGCGACTGGCTAGACCGCGACCTCGTACGTGTTTCCTCTGTGATTTCCAACGTTGATCTCTTGCAGCGTTTGGAGAGCTTTTTCGAGGGCAAAGAATGGTGTGCTCGCGACGATGACGTTTTGTTCTTTGTCGATGCGTAGTTGGAAGGGCTTGGGGCTGCTTGGAATGGCGGCTGTCATAGGCATGGGGTTGATTTTAGCCAAGCGAAGTCCATTCCGGGGGCTGATCCCCACCTTGTAGTCCTCCGTCGGAAGCGGTGGCTGTTTAGGCTGACGTGGTCCTGCGCCTCGGTGGAAAGCCGACTTGGGTGGTGTTTAGTCTGGGGCTATCGCTGATGGGCGTTGCGGCGGAGGATCGAGAGCGGCGTTTCGCCCGGCAGGTGACATCAGTCCAAGGACCCGAGATGCTCTCGTCGTTCTCTTAGGGAATAGTGGTGTCCTGCACGTCGTGCGTGTTTCCTCCTCAGAGCTGCCGAAGCACAGCTGATGGGCGTCTGCGGTGGGCGTATCCTGATGCGAGGCAGCCATCGGCGTGGCGGCGGCTGCCGATGTTTGTCATAGGCCTATCGGCCCTTCGCCGCCTCAGAGTTAGAAGCGGCCGTAAATATTAAATACCGGGTTTATCAAACTTGGTGTGCTTTTCATCCTGGTGACTTTGCAGACACCATGCGATAGTCGAAGTTGGTCCACGGGGTGATTTCCTACAGGTAATTGGGGTTTTCCGATAATTAGGGTTTTCCGAAATTGAGCCAGCCAACATGACTTTAAAGCATCTTCCTATTTTGTGCTGTGGCGTTTGCTAATGGTTTCCACCTCACTGTGGTTGGGGTCGAGACCTTAACTGCAAATGGTGTGGTTTAGGAAATTCAGAAAATTGTAATTCTCCAGCTTCAACCTAAGGCCAATTTTCTATATTTCTGGAAAAGAATCTTAGATTGGCTGATTCATTCTGTACATAGTTCCTGCAGTTTCGGTTTCAGTGTTTAGGTTGGCAACACTGTGCCCTTGGGCTTGTATATATTTGTGGAACGTCTATTACAGACGGCACTATGCAAACGCATAAAGAATGCGACAGAACCCCAGTAAAGAAGGGTGTAAGGCAAGGAGACACGATCTCTCCAACGCTATTCCCCGCATGTTTACAGGAGGTTTTCAGGGCCCTTGATTAGGAAGACTTAGGGATAAGAGTTAATGAAGAGTATCTTAGTAACGTCCAATTCGCTGATGAGCAACTATTGATGAGCAACTCAGGGGACGAATTACAACTCATGATTACTGAACAGGACACGGAAAACAGAAGAGAAGGTCTGAAAATTAATATGCATTGAACTAAAGTAATGTGCACCAATATCGGCAGAAAACAGTGCTTTAGGATAGGTGGCGAGACAGTGGAAGTTGTAAAGGAATATGTCTACTTAGGACAGCTAGTAACCGCGGAGCAGAACCATCACAGTGAAATAACTAGAAGAATAAGGATGGGGCGGAGCACGTTCGGCAGGCATTCTCAAATCATGACTGGTAGTCTACCACTATCCCTCAAAAGGAAAGTATATAACAGCTGCATCTTACAGGGTACTTACCTACGGAGCAGAAACCCTTACAAAGAGGGTTCAACTTAAATTGAGGACGACGCAGGGAGCTATGGAAAGGAAAATGATAGGTGCTACTTTATAATAATATCTGGGGTTTTACGTCCCAAAACCACGATATGATTATGAGAGACGCCGTAGTGGAGGGCTCCAGAAATTTTGACCATCTGGTGTTCTTTAACGTGCACTTACATCGCACAGTACACGGGCCTCTACCATTTCGCCTCCATCGAAATGCGGACCGCCGCGGCCGGGATCGAACCCGCGACCTTCGGGTCAGCAACCGAGCACCTTAGCCACTGTTCCACCGAGGCGGACTAGGTGCTACTTTAAGAGACAGGAAGAGAGCAGAGTGGGTCAGGGAACAAACGGGGGTCAAGGATATTATAGTTGAAATGACGAAGAAGAAATGGACATGGGCCGGGCACGTAACACGTAGGCAGGATAACCGCTGGTTATAGGGATCATCCGCTGACCAGAGGGAGCTGCGTTGGTCGCACTTGCCCATCCCAAGTTCGCTGACATTGACCGTTAGGGACACGGCAGAACACGGACGCGCGCAAGCGTCCCCGCTGTATCTCGGCCACGGTCAGCCAGAATCCGCCCACTCATGCAGGGAGGCTGATATGCGCGCACGGCGTTACATTTCGATCGACCCCGTATCATCAATGCTTTTTTTTAACCGCTTGGCTGTGCTTTCTGGCGCTGCAGTCACACTGGAAAACTCGACTGCATGGTCCCAATAAAGGTAACTGACTTCATCCCAAGAGAAGGCAAACGCGTGAGGGGGAGACAGAAAATTAGGTGGGTAGATGAGATTAAGGAAGCTTGCAGGTACAACGGGCCAGCAGAAAGCATAGGACCGGGTTGATTGGCGGAGCATGGGAGATGCCTTTGCCCTGCAGTGGACGTAGTCAGGCTGATGATAATGATGATGCAAACGCTACCCGTGTGTACGAGTCACGTCACTCCTTCAATACAATGGCGACGAATGTTTAGAACCCCTTCTGATATAATTCCCGCGTGATAACCAGCCACGCCTACGAGATGGCTTTCGCCGGCATCGCCACACCGGATTCGTTCCTTCCGGCACTGAGTCGCCCCGTGCAGCCATGGTCCCGATGGCACGACCAGTTCAAGGTCTACCTGCTGGCTTCTAGTACTTCCGAGTTCTCCCCAGAGCGACGCAAGGCTCTTATACTGCATTCGAAGGTGAACGTATTTTCAATACGCTGTCTGCTTCGCAGGCGGCCGAAAAGACAAATAAAAAAGATTAGGCAGATCCCAAGTACCATGGGAATCGATGTTATGCGAAGCATCCGGAGGTAAGGTGACTGGGTTGTAATTTTTTTATTGAGCGAAACGTTATGAAATGACGCTAAAGATATGTACAAATGTTGCACGCACAGACATGTTGAACAGTCGCATATGTTTCATATAACCAAATGTTTACAGTTGTGTAACGATGCACACAGAAACACGGATATTGCCAACACTAGACGCCGTAAGCTGATACGTAGAGCTTGTGCTTGCATGCATGGTAGCCTTGGATAGTGCTGCGTAGACCAACTACAATGGATTGCGCTTTGGTATACAACTGACCTTAACCCGAAATGACTCCTTCGTCTTAGGAGTACGTATAAAATGTTTATAAAGTTAGATAGCCAGCACTGCGACCACAATATGCGTTTCACCGAACATTACGGCCTGCATAAGGGTGTTCTTCCAAAGCAGTTTCGAGACCTGACGTGGCTCTGTGGTAGAATGCTTGCTTGCCACCCAGAATGCTTGGGTTCGATTCCTGCTGGGACCCTGATCTATATTCTTTGTATTCCTCGCCTCAACGTCGCCGATGTCCGTTTTTCTTAACGCTGTCGCCTTTAAATTACCATTGTCAACGCCACCGATGTCAGTTCTCTTTACCGCTCTCCCATTTAAATTACCAATGCCTGTTCTCGCCGTTACTGGGTAGATATAAATTGTCAAAGTCCTGTGGCGCATACCCGCATTCCGCGGCCCGTGGTATACAGGGTATGAGCCACACATGTTTGGAGAAATGAGTTTGACGACGTACGCGACGGGATTTTCACGTTATTCATGTCATGACCAGCTAGATATATTCGTCAATACGTCTTACCCTCCCATACAAATTTATGGTCTACCCCAAGTTAAGGAGGCCATCACGCGAGCACCCAGACGTAGGCGGCTAGATAGATAGATAGATAGATAGATACGTAGATAGAAACGCGAAAGTGCTTACAGTAAGCAAAGAAATGCTTCGCATTTAAAAAGGTATCGGAGCTACGCCCGACGCGTATGAGTCCGCGTTGGCGGCACTGGCCAAGCGCTACGGTACCAGCTGCGACCTGATCGTCGAGCGCCACCGATTTCACCGATGCATTCAGTTCCCAGGCGAGTCTTTTTCAAGAGTAACTGACCACGCTTACAGAGCTCTTCGCGATGTGCTCATTTACGTCGCATGAAGAGCCATTATGTGACCAGTTTGTTGCCGGTGTGCCCTCGCATCGTATTCGGCAACGTCTTCTGTTGGAAGGGTCTTCGCTTTCGTTCAACAAGGCAGTTGCTCTCGCGAGTCCAAATCGAGCATGCAGCAGTGAAAACGAAGGAATTTTCCATTTCTGTGCAACCTGTATCGGCGCAGTCTTGCAAAAAAGGCAGTAACGCGATAAGGCAGCTACGTATGGGAACCCCCCCCATATCGAGAGCGCAATTCTTCGCATTGCTTCAGATGTGGTTCTAAGCAGCATCTCGCTTCATGGAAGGAGCTGCCCAGCTAAAGGAAAAAAATGATTCTTGTGGGGCCTTACCGGACATTTTGGAAATGTTTGCAACCAGAAGCGGTCGCAAGCAGCTGTCCACGAAGCTTCAGCAGTTTGCCCCTCGCAGGATGAAACTGTACAGGTTCTTCTGGTTCAACAGGCTCTTGCAGCTGGAGTTCACATTAACGTTCAAGTCGATCACGTCGCTTCGAAACTGTTAGTGATTCTGGCTCTTCCATTTCCATTTTTTAGGGAAGGTGTTTAGGCAACGTTTCCCTGGTGGGCCGCTTGTGCCATTCTTCGAGTAACTTTCTGGATTATTCGAAAAGATCAATTTTGGTTCGAGGCTGCTTCTTTTCTGAGTTCTCTTTCGAGAATCGCAGCGCACCGCTTTTGTTTTCTATCGTTGAACAGCCCTTCTATCGATGGCCTCGATGGTAGTAAGGCTTTGAAGCTGCGCATTGAAGGCAGCTGATGTGTTTTCAAACGAGCGTGGTACCGAACGCTGAAGTAGCTCGGACATGTCCAATGGAGCCGTCCATGCGGCTGCCATCAGCACTTCAGCGAAAGTGTTGCTCGCTCTTTACAAATGAGCTGGGTCTTGCAAAAGGTTTTGTTCACAAGATTAAGACAGGTGCGGGTGTTGGGCCAGTAGCATCAAAACTTTGCCGGCTTCCTTTCATGTTACGAGCACGCGTGTCTTCCGAACTGCAGCGCTTGGAAGCTCGGACATGATTGAACGTATCGATGCGTCATAATGGGTGTCCCCTATTGTATTCATTCAGAAGAAGGATGGAAGTGTTAGGTTTTGTGTAGATTTACGCGAACCTAACAAGGCCATCTTTCCGGACAGCTTTCCGCTGCCTCACATGGATGAGTTGCTTCATGCATTGGTGGGTGCCACTCACTTTTCTAAACTCGACTTGGCGTCTGCCTATCACCAAGTTCTCTTGGATCCTGAGAGTAGAGACTTGACAGCTTTTAATACACATGATGGGCTGTACCAGTTCAAACGCGCGGGTTTTGGGCTAGCCTCAGCGCCTGCGGCTTTCCTGAGTATGATGTCTCTAATCCTTCGCACTTGTGCGGGTGTCCTCTTTTGCATCGACGATGTCATTGCTTTAGGTAAATCGGCTGAGGAGCACCTCAAAAATTCGGAGGCTGTGTCACAGCGTATCAAAGACTTGGTTTGAAGCTCAACAGTGAATGTGCGTTTGGCAGTTCAGGAGCTCGAATGCTTGGGCCACAAGGTCACACCTTGCGGTATTGCGCCACTGCCAGGGAAAGTGGACGTGATCGTGGAAACCCCAGTTCCAAACACTGTCGCTGAATTGCTTTACTTTCTTAGGTTGGGGGGAATACTACGTCAAGTTTTTGCCATACTTCGCCGAGGTGGTAGAACCAATGAGGGCTCTCCTTAGGAAAGACCTAAACTTCACCTGTTCTGTTGAGGTGGATAACAGTTTCCGCGTGGTAAAGGCGGTATTATCGACAGCTCTTGTCTTGCACATGTTTGGTCCTGCGCTTGCAATCATTATTTCCTACTGATGCATCCGAATGTGGTCTAGGAGCAGTCCTGCAGCAGTGCCCCGGTAATACGCTTCGTACTGTTGCTTTTGCATCTCGCACGCCATCTCCGGCTGAAAGAAAGTATGCAGTTGGCGAGAAGAAAGCACTTGCATGCATTTGGGCCTGCGATCATTGGCATGCATAATTGTGGGGACTGAGCTTCGCTCTCCGAACCAACCATCAGGCACTCGTTTCGCTTCTGTCTTCGCAGGGCTCAGGCCAACGCCCACCGGGAAACGCACTTTGGTACACAAGGACTACTCCGTCACAATTTCACTGTGGAGTACCAGAAAGGCTCGTCAAACAGAGTAGCCAATGCTCTTTCTTGGTTACCTGTTCATATAGTAGATACAGAGCTGACTTTTGAGGTAGAAATTGTTTCCATGATTCAACTAACTTGCCTGTCGAAAGAGCAGTTTGAACAAGTGGTTCTTGCTGACGCCTGTCTTCAAAAGGTGAAGGCGTACGTAAATTGGTCTTGGCCCTCACACAGGAACTTGCCTGAAGGTCTGCAATCATATTTCAGAGTTCGACAGGCATTGTCAGTAGTGGGAGAATTGTTGTCGCGGTAGAGATGCTTGTAGTTCCTTAATCTCTCGTGGCTCAACTTGTAGCAACAGCGCATGAAACTCACAGGGGTATCGGACGCACCAAAGGCAAACTTAGGGAACGGTATTGGTGGAAGAAGCAGTCCACAATTGTAGACATTCACGTGGGAGAAGCAGTCCTCAATTGTAGCATCTGCCAAGAAACAGATAAATCGGCAAAGACGTCGCTTGCCCCGCTGCAACCTGTCGAGCTACCAGAGAGACCATGACAGAAACTTGCAATGGATATCGTTGGTCCACTGGGAGGGCACCTTCAGATTCCAGATTTGTACTGACGCTCATAGACTACTTCTCAAAATGGCCAGAGGTAGACTTTTGCAGGGAAATTTCCACAAGAACCGTGACCGAGTTCCTGCTCAACCTATTTGCACGGGAAGGATATCCTGAAGAGATAGTCTGCGATAATGCGCCCGGTTCACGTCCAAGGAATTTGTCAACTTCCTTACAAGAACGAGTGATCCATCTGTCGCATTTATCTGCTTATGACCTGCAGGAAAACAGACAGATCGAGCGGTTCCACCACTCGTTCAAGATTTACCTCCAACTGGCCCGTCTGGAACATGGTGCGCTGCGTACTGCTGTACGGGATTACTTCGCCGCATATACGTGTACACCACACGCCACAACAGGAGTGGCCCCTGCGGTACTGCTACATGGAAGGCTGCCAAGCACAAAGCTTGACATTTTTCGGCTTATCACCTGAGTCGTTCGCAAAGACCCCCCACCAGGAACTGGCCAGGCTGCGGCAACGTGTTCAAGCGCAGGCAACAATACAGCGAAGCCTACACCGACAGGAGGCCAGCGGCCTAACAGACAACGGCGGCGGTAAGAGACATGGTGCGGGTGAAGAAACGATCGGTTTCATTCAAGGGTGACATTTTCCTTCTAGAAGCCAAAGAAAGTCATCGAGCAACATTGGTCCAGCATCCTTCTTTCTCGACGACGGCAAGATATATATGGAACGCGGCAAAGCTGTGCAAGGAACCTGGTCGGCGCCCTGGTCCACAATGGCCTTCAGCAGCATTCTGCATGGCATGAATCATCATTCCATCACGATCACTTTGATGCGACACTTCTCGCTGCAGCATGGTAGCCAGCGTCTGCCGGAGGCAAATTGTTCCCGCAGCCCATCCTGTACGTAGTTGCTGTTGGCCAACGAGGTCAGCCGCCGAACAGTTTTCTGCTTCAGAAACTGTTTCACGCCCGCCCGTGAACAATAAGAAGAATCTGTGGTGTCGTGCCCACCTGGCCGTCGCATTCAGCCGCACCGAGAGAGACGGTGACCGGACAGATATGGTTACGAACTGTGTATCTATAAATATTCCTTAGTAGGTGCGCCTTATTACCTTATGTCTTGGTTAAAATATTTTTTATGTGTATAAAAAATACACATAAAAACACAGGCGACAATGTAGAAATATGTTTAAAAATTTAAGAAAAAATTGCAATATTGATTTGCGTTCATTCCTGTTGTAAGTGCACAATATATTGTTTACAATATAAAGATTGTGGGTGTGGAAATTTAACGGTTGTTTTTCAGCGATACTTAGAAATAAGAGAGCTACAACAAACAGTTCTCAGTGGGGCAAGCACATGTAGTCATACTTTAATATTAGAATCCTAAAAATGTCCCACAAATGAATTGATACGACCAAAAACATTGTACATTCATTTGCCAGTAAGTTATCGCCACTGAATTTTGCTATTTTGATGATGCAATTCATGTGTCGTTCAGGGCCAAATAGAGACTTTACATCGTCTCTAAGTTTGATCTATCAGTAAAGTCATGGAGCATGTTTCTTACTCCAGTGGCCACGGCATAATGATTGTTGAAAATACGACGGACTAGAGCATTTGCGCTGCAAACCACAACCACAAACATGCAGGATGCGGTCGGGGCACCGCAGTGCTGGATCACTGCATTACTCCGAAGTTTCAATACGTATGCCCTTTGCTATACATGTTTTCGCAATCCTTCTCTACAAAAGGACCTTTTATTTCCAGGCTTTTGCTGGAAACTATTGTTCTGTGCATTAGGTCGTGGGCCGTGTGTAGAGAATAACGGAGCGAAATGGGCGGTCTCGCGTCGTCCGGCGTAGAAGGAACGACAGAGTGCTGTCGCAGTCCTTGGGACTTCATTTCTCATCAGAAAGGCCATTCAAAAGCTGAGTTAGGGTTTAGATGCCTACTTGTTTTAACACAGATGAAGGGAATCGTGTACACCACTCCAGAATAATAATCAGTGTGATTGTAATTTAAACAACATGATTCCACCTTAAGGGATTTATGTAAGCCAGTTCAGAACTATTAGTGACCATGTTAGCATGGTTAACTAGCATGGTTAACAAGATTCACTACCCCACGGGTAGTGAATCCTGTCAGAAACGCTGGATGTAGAATCAGTGTATTTGTTAACATGCTCAGCCTATTCTTAACACAGGTGAACATAAGCATGTAAACCACTCCAAATAAAGCCATTATACTTGGGACATGCTGAACATATTACCAGAGGTCAAGGCAATCCCATACACAACTGTACATGAATAATCACCGTAGTTGTGGACATATTTAAGATAGTTCTACCACTAATGAAAGGAATCCTGTACACATGCCAGATGAATAATCAGTGTACATGCACCACGTAATTACATCTCACGTGAAATGAATCCTGTACACCACTCCCACTTGAACAATCAGTGTACATGTTACATGTCTAACGTGATTCTATTAGACTTGAAGGAAATATTGCACACCACTCGAATCAATGAAATGGACTACGTGTTTGACATAACTACCACATGTGAAGGGGATAGTCTAGACCACTCCAGATGAACAAGCAGTGCACTTGTTACACGCTTAACATGATTCCATCACACATGAAGTCAATTGAGTACACCACTCCAAATAACAGTGAGTGTCATTGTGAACATGCAAAACATTAGTCTACTGCACGGAAAGGGAATCCTGTACACCATTCTTGATTAACAATCAGTGTACTTGTCACATGCTTAACGCGATTACGTCACACGCGAAGTGAGTATTGTACACCACTCCAGATGAACCATCAGTGCTTTTTAACATGCTTAATGTGATTCAACCGCACGGGAAGTTAATATAGCACTCCACTCCAGATCAAATTTCAGTGTACTTGCTACATGCCGAACAGCATTTTGTCACACATGGGTAAGGTGATTGTGCCACAGATGAAGGGAATCACGCCGCATATTGTACAAGTACAGTCAACCACAGAAGTTTACGGATGGCCGAAAGCCTCTTCGCAACACGTCAGTTACGTCAGCGGCGATCGACAGCCCCGCAGCGCCCTAGACGCATCCCTCCCTTAATCTATGGCCCCTCTGTTTTTGGACTGGGCGCAAACATTTTTCACCTTTCACTTAACGCCACGTGCTTTTTGTCATCTGCTTCTACGTGCTTCTGCCTCAAGAGCAGTCTGTGAGCATAACTGTTATCTGTCGCAATCTTTGTAAAAAAGTGATGGCCAACGGAACGTCCTTCGAGGCGAGCCGATGATAGCTTTGATCCTGCTTTCACTCCGAAGTAGAAATGTGATGGTCGTAGTGCAGATAAGCGCTTCGCGTGAAGACTGCGAACTAACAATGCGATACGCGGCAGTAGAAAATTGAAAGGCCAGTGAATAACAAGAAGACCCTTTTCCGGCCTAACGCTGCGATCGACGGTAGATGGCGCACCGCTGGGTGGCGCGGACAGGCAGTTTGGCACGTGTTGAAGTGGTCCGTAAACTTTTGTGGTTGACTGCACGTAGTGCTTTTGTATATTTTCTATATTATTATTGTTTTTTTCGCTGTAGTTTTCTTATCCTATTGCCATGTTGATGGACAGCCGGATGTAAGGTAGACTACCTTTCCATGTTTCTTTTATGTACAAATAATTGAGGGGAATGATGCGAACGACTGAAGATAAACAATCATTATGCTCGTTAACATACTTAGCACAGATTTACCGCACGGGAAGGTGAAGTATCTGTTCAGCATGAACTGACGTAACCACTGTGTACTGCGCATGTCCTGTTAGAATCATCGCCAAGCAAGTGAATAGATAAGCAACCCACTGTGCCTACATAAACTTGTGTATCTGCTGCAATTGAGTCATCTTGCAGAAGCGGCTGCGGCATCCACATCAGTTATTACAGCATTGACCCTGCGTGAAATAGGCCAGGACAGGAAATAAGACAAGGTTTATTTCAGAAACATCCGATTGTCGTCGTCTTCAGTCGGAGATGACGTGTCTACAAGCGCCGTGGTAATGCATCTAGACGCAGTTTCGGAGGTGGCGTTATAGGATACTTCCATCCCCAGAATTCTGTCTGATGCGACGCTGTATTTCATTGCCCTGAAGTCTGTCCAGAGCTCTTGCGTGAGTTGAACGTCTAGGTAAGGCCGAGTCTTCCCCAGAACTTGCAGGCGGATCTGTACCTGTCCCGAAGTCTGTTTGTTCACTGAGTTCAGCTGTGAAAAGTTGATGTGGCAGCAACCGTTCAGCGCCGAGGTCCCGTTCACTCCACCTTGCCTGAGTTGCGGCGACTTCTTGCTCAACTTCCCGAAGCCGCACTCTGGTGACATGTCGCTATTTTCCTTCTTCGAGGTCGACAAGAATAAACCGTCCACCACTTGCAGCCGTCATGTGCCATGCAATCATCTCTGTCCACTGCGGTTACAATGTGCTGCCAGACACGTGTTCCGGGAGAAAACAACCGGGAAAGTAGTTCCGAGGCCATACACTTGAGTGTTACATTTGTGCCCCCTCGCTCCGGGAAGTGAGCACCCAGTCTGGTTCTTGGTTGAGCACTCAGGAATGTCTCTGCAGATGATTATTGGTTCTTCACCAGTGCTATCCTATCACGAAGCAACAATATGCCGAATAAACGCAGCAGCGACCCCGATTTTTTCTTCTCTATTGGTTCCTGCAGAGTGCCCACTGCTGCCCCATTTCAAGGTGGGCAATAAGGGGAAGTTATTACGTTACGGACGTGCTTATCGCGAAAGAATGTCTTTGTCACCGCCATAGGTCGGCAAAACTTGTGGAGCTCACTCAGACTCAGACTCACCAAAATGTTTCTGAGCCGGACTCACTCGGACTCACACTCACGAAAATTTTCTTCAACCGGACTCACTCGGACTCAAACTCACCAAAACATTATTAACCCGGACTCACTCAGACTCAGACTCACGCCTCGATCTGAGTCTGAGTGAGCCCGAGTGAGTCGACTCATGAGTCCGTTAGCCTAGAATTATCTTTTTCGACGATGTTGTCAATGCTCTATAACACCAGTATTTAACGTAATCAGTGCTCTTCTTGGTGCCTTTTGATATAGTACCTTCGAATACGAGTTATGAGTGCTTGTAAACCAGGAAGGTCATTTTCCTTGAAAGTGATGACAATTAACATAAGATATATTTATCAAGGACTTCCTTGAAAGAGTTGGCAAGGGGGGGAGTCAAGGCACTTTCCTACGTAATTCGCGCCTCTGATCAATAAATATTAAAATGATGTATGAAAGACACTACTTTGGAACACATGTGAGTAGACGTGAGTATAATCGTGAATCCAGGCAAGGCTGATAATAATGCTTAAGATGAGCAGATAGGACCATAGGTTGGCAAAAAAAAGTGGAACTCACTCAGACTCACTCAAGAAATATATCTTGCGCTTTAGAGTCACTCGGACTCAGACTCACCAAAATTTTCCTGAGCCGAACTCACTCGGACTCATACTCACAAAAATTGTCTTCAACCGGACTCACTCGGACTCAAATTCATCAAAATATTACTCACCCGGACTCACTCAGACTCGGACTCACGGCTCAATCTGAGTCTGAGTGAGTCCGAGTGAGTCGACTCATGAGTGAGTTCGCCGACCTGTGGTCACCGCACAGGTGAATTGGGGTCCATTATCGAACATGACTTTGTGAGTCAGGCCGAAACGAGCGAAATACCCCGAAAAACTTCCACTGTAATATCAGCCGTCCCTCTTTTGAGTCGCGCCGCCTCTATCTATTTCCTGTATACGTCGACTTATACAAGGATCATATGACCTTCCAGCAGACCAGCAGTGTCGACGTGCAGCCTAAACCAGCGCTTGTCAGCTGCCGGCCAACTAGAAGGTACCTAAGTGGCAGCTAGTGGCAGACACTGCACACAGTGCAGGCAACTTTTTACCAGACGCTTAATATCGTGGTCCAGACGAGGGTAGCAAAACAACCTGCGTGCAAGGCTCTTCGTGGCTTTCGTGCAATTCTTGCGACATAAAAAGAACGCCCTATCGTCGGCAATATAACACGGAGCCCCGATAAACCAATCCACCGCTCACAGTCGCATTGTGTCTGCGCTTGCAGAACGATTGGAAACACTTGCCCTGCACTTAATACTCCTGGCCAGCCCCATAGAATTCACTTCATTACTAGACGGAACAATCTGTTTTCGGTGGTCTTCACTGCTAGTTTCTGGGAGCACAAGCAAACTCGTTCAATGCTTGTGCTTGTAGCACATACTCCACCGAAGAATTTTCGACTGCGCTTTCTTAATTAGGCAGAGGTAAGCGGCTCAAGGAATCGGCGTTAGAGTTTCGTTGTTCTTTCCTATTCTCCAGTTCATGTGGATACTCTGACAAACGTAACCCCCAGCTTTGAATCCTTGCTGCAGCCATTTGCTGAACAGTCCTACCCTGATGAAAGAGCTCTTTCAATGGCTGCTCAGTTGCCAAAAAGACAGTCACTAAACTTCATCACACCAAAAACTAAGGCAAGCTCTTCCTTGTCCAAGTGGAGAAGCTTTCCTCTGCAGCTATCATTGTTATTGATCGAAAACCTATCGGATAGCCTTGCCGTGGACGCGATGAGGCAATCCTGCACCCAAGCCGCAAATAATGAACTAGGATGTCAATAATGAACTAGAAAGCTTTTTCTTTTTTTCATAGCATTCTTCGCTTTGTGAGCTGCGCTTTCTTCCGCTCGTTACAAATTCCAGACAACCTGTTTTGTTGACGATGCATACAGTGGTGCTAACCTAGTTGGAAGGTTGGGCAAAAATTTGTAGTAGCACGTCATCAAACGCAGAAAAGATTTCAACTCGCTCACCGACGTTGGCGCATTTGGCGCTGGTGGACGTAGTATGATGTTGTATTGTGTGGCGAAAAATGCAGACCTTATTCGTCAATGCGGTGGCCCAGAAATGTCATTTGCTTTTCCAGGAACCTGCATTTGGTTTTGTTCAACTTCAGACCACTCTCCCGCAGTTGTTAGAACACTGGTGCTGAACACTGGTGCGTTAGAACACTGGTGTATACATATCGTGCTGCTTTTTCGTGACGATAATGTCACCCCAGGAAGACTTTCACCCTAGGAAAGCCCTGCACAACTGATTCTATGCGCCTTTCAATTAGGGCTGGTGTTGAAACTATCCCAAACACAAGATGATTGTAGCAGTCCCTTACGCGTGTCTGGCATGCGGTCAGTGAGCTTGTGCGCCCAGAAACTGGTTGGAAGCGTTACGTATGTCCAACATATTTATGGCTTGACCTCCTGCAAGGGCTGCGAAGATATCGTCAACTTTTGGGAAAGGATACTGTTCCAAGTAAGTCGTCGGTTCGTAGTTCCCTTGAAGTGCCCGCAGAGTCATGTGTGCCCGTTATTATTCACCACGGAAACCAGCAGCGCTGAACATTCAATCACGTTGATCCGGGAAAGCTCTCCTTGCAGAAGGGTATCCATCTCTGCTGAGACTTGTGCTCCCATTGCACAAGGCACCGTCCGTGCTTTGAAAAATACGAGGTCGTCCATCTTCAGCGGAAGATTACGCCTAAGTAGCATCCCACCTTCGTCGCAACAGAAGTATCGGCCGTACATAACACTCCCTAGAACAGCAAGTCAAACACGGTTTATTCCAGATACATCCGATCGTCGTCTTGTTCACTCGGAGATGAAATGGCTGCACGTGCCGTGCTGATGCGCCTAGACGCAGATCCGCAGTTGTAGCGATGCGGCAGACGGGAATCATGTGCACCACTCCAGTAAAGTAATCTGTATCTTTGTGAACATGCTTAGCCTGCTTCTACCGGCACGTATACGGAATATATTACACCACTCCGGATCAAATTTCAGCGTACTTGTTACATGCTGAATATAATTTTATCGCATGGGAAGGTAATCCTGCACGGCTTTCAAGATGGACAATGAATGTGTGTGTTACTTGTTTGAAGCAAATCCTGTAAACCACTCCAATCAACATCAACAATGAGTGTTCATGCTATCTGCTTAACGTAATTTTATTACACGTCAAGAAAAGCCTGTACAACACTCCAGATGAACAATCAGTATACATATTACATGCTTAACGTGATTCTATTACATGTGAAGATAATCCTCTACTCAACTCTACTTGAACACTCAGTTTACATGTTACATGCTTCACGCGATTCTTTTTACACGGGAAGGCAATCATGAAAACCACTCCTGATGATCAATTAGTGCACACGTTATATGCTTAACCTGTCTATATTACGCGTGAAAGGAATCCTCTACACCACTCCAGATACACAATCAATGGGCGTGCTACATGGTTAAGACGCTTCTTTTTAACGTGAAGGGAATCCTGTACACCACTCCTGTAGATGAATGAGCGTTCATGTTCCGTACTTAACGTAATTCTATTACACGTGAAGGGAACCATGTACACCACTCCAGAAGAACAATGAGCATTCATGTTATGTGCTCAACGTAATTCTCCTACATGTGAAGGGAACCCTGTACACCACTCCAGAAGAACAATGAGCGTTGGTGTTACCTGCTTAACGTAATTCTAGTACAGGTGAAAAGAATCCTGCCACCACTCCAGAAGAACAATGAGCGTTCATGTTACCTGCTTAACGTAATTCTCGTACACGTGAAGGGAATCCTGTACACCACTCCAGAAGAACAATGAGCGCTCATGTTACGTGCTCAACGTAATTCGCCTACATGTGAAGGGAACCATGTACACCACTCCAGAAGAACAATGAGCGTTGATGTTACCTGCTTAACGTAATTCTTCTACACGTGACGGGAATCCTGTACACCACTCCAGAACAACAATGAGCGCTCATGTTGCCTGCTTAACGTAATTCGTGTTGACGTGAAGGGAATCGTGTACAAAACTCCAGAAGAACAATAAGCGTTCATGTTCCGTACTTAACGTAATTATATTACACGTGAAGGGAGTTCCGTACACCACTCCAGAAGAACAATGAGCGTTGATGTTACCTGCTTAACGTGATTCTCGTACACGTGAAGGGAATCCTGTACACCACTCCAGAAGAACAATGAGCGTTCATGTTACCTGCTTAACGTAATTCTCGTACACGTGAAGGGAATCCTGTACACCACTCCAGAAGAACAATGAGCGTTCATGTTACGTGCTCAACGTAATTCGCCTACATGTGAAGGGAACCATGTACACCACTCCAGGAGAACAATAAGCGTTCATGTTCCGTACTTAACGTAATTATATTACACGTGAAGGGAGTTCCGTACACCACTCCAGAAGAACAATGAGCGTTGATGTTGCCTGCTTAACGTGATTCTCGTACACGTGAAGGGAATCCTGTACACCACTCCAGAAGAACAATGAGCGTTCATGTTACGCGCTCAACGTAATTCACCTACATGTGAAGGGAACCCTGTACACCACTCCAGAAGAACAATGAGCGTTCATGTTACCTGCTTAACGTAATTCTCGTACACGTGAAGGGAATCCTGTACACCACTCCAGAAGAACAATGAGCGTTCATGTTACGTGCTCAACGTAATTCACCTACATGTGAAGGGAACCCTGTACACCACTCCAGAAGAACAATGAGCGTTCATGTTACCTGCTTAACGTGATTCTCGTACACGTGAAGGGAATCCTGTACACCACTCCAGAAGAACAATGAGCGTTCGTGTTACGTGCTCAACGTAATTCACCTACATGTGAAAGGAATCCTGTACACCACTCCAGAAGAACAATGAGCGTTCATGTTACGTGCTCAACGTAATTCACCTACATGTGAAAGGAATCCTGCACACCGCTCCAAAAGAACAATGAGCGTTCATGTTACGTGCTCAACGTAATTCACCTACATGTGAAAGGAATCCTGCACACCGCTCCAAAAGAACAATGAGCGTTCATATTACGTGCTTAACGATATTTATTACACGTGAAGGGAATCCTGTACACCACTTCCGAAGAACAACGAATGTTCATTTTGCGTGCTCAACGTAATTCTCGTACATGTGAAGGGAATCCTGCATACCACTTTAGAAGAACAATGAGCGTTAATGTTACCTGTTTAACATAATTCTCGTACACGTGAAGGGAATCCTGTACACCACCCCAGAAGAACAATGAGCCTTCATGTTAACTGCTTAACGACATTCTAGTACACTTGAAGGGAATGCCATGCGCCACTCCAAAAGAACCATGAGGGTTCATATTACTTGCTTAACGTACAGGTGAAGGGAAGCCTGTACACCACTGCACAAGAACAATGGCCGTTCGTGTTACGGGCGTAACGTAATTCTCGTACACGTGAAGGGAATCCTGTACACCACTCCAGAAGAACAATGAGCGTTTATGTTGTCATCTTAACGTAATTCTTGTACACGTGAAGGGAATGCCGTACACCACTCCAGATGAACAATCAATGTGAGTGTTACATGCTTCAGGAGCTTCTTTTTAACGTGAAGCGAATCCTGTACACCACTACAATGAGTGTTCAAGCTACATGCTTAACGTAATTTTATTACACGTGAAGCAACTCCTGTACACCACTCCAGCTGAAGAATCAGTATATATTACATGCTTAAAGTGATTATATTACACGTGAAGAGAATCCTGTACACCACTCTGTTTGAACAATTATTGTAAATGGTGCATGCTTAACGTAGTTCTCTTACACGTGAAGGGAATCTTGTACAGCACTCCAGAAGAACAATGAGCGTTCATGTTACATGCTCAACGTAATGCCGGCACATGTGAAGCGAATCCTGTACACCACTCCAGAAGAACAATGAGCGTTCATGTTACCTGCTTAACGTAATTCTTGTACACGCGAAGGGAATACCGTACACCACTCGAGAAGAACAACGAGTGTTCATGTTACGTGCTTTACGTAATTCTATTACATGTGAAGGGAATACTGTACGCCACTCGAGATGAGCAATGAGTGTATATGTTCCATGCTTAACGATATTATATTACGCGTGAAAGGAATCCTGTACACCAGTCCTGATGAACGATCATTGTGCGTGTTATATGCTTAACGTAATTCTATTACACGTGAAAAGAATTCTGTACATCGCCCCAGATGAACAAGCAATCGCTGTGTTAAATGCTTCACGAGCTTCTTTTTAACGTGAAGCGAATCCTGTACACCACTACAATGAGTGTTCATGCAACCTGCTTAACGTAATTTTATTACACGTTAAGCAAATCCTGTACACCACACCAGCTCAACAATCAGTATATATATTACATGCTTAAAGTGATTCTGTTACACGTGAAGAGAATCCTGTACACCACTCTACTTGAACAATTATTGTATATGTTACATGCTTAACGTAATTCTATTACACGTGAATGGAATTGTGTACACCACTAAATATGAACAGTTAGTGTATATGTTACATGCTGAACATAATTTTATCACACTGAAGGAAATCCTACACACCACCCCAAATGAACGATCAATGTGTGTTTTACGTGCTTAAGGAGCTTCGTTTGAACGTGAAGTAAATCCTGTACACCACTCCAGAGGAACAATGATTGCTCATGTTACGTGTTTAACGTATTACATGTGAAGGGAATCCTGTGCACCACTCTAGATGAACAATCAGTGTACATGTCACATGCTTAACGTCATTATATTACACGTGAAAGGAATCCTGTACACCACTCCAGATGAACAATAAACTGGCGTGTTACGTGCTTAAGGAGCTTCTTTTTTAACATAAAACGAATCACGTACACCACTTCAGATGAAGAATGGGTGTTCATGGTGTGTGCTTCACGTAGATTTATTACACGTGAAGGAAATCCTGTACACCACTCCAGATGAACAATCAGTGTACATGTTACATGTTTAACGTAATTCTATTACACGTGAACGGAATCGTGTGCACCTCTTTAGACGCACAATTAGTGTACATGTTACATGCTGAACGTAACTTTATGACACTTGAAGGGAATCCTACACACCACTCCAGATGAAAAATCAATGTGCGTGTTACATGCTTAAGGCGCTTCTTCTTAAAGGGAAGGTAATCCTGTACTCCACGCCAGAAGAACTATGAGTGTTCATGCTAGGTGCTTAACGTAATTCTAGTACACGTGAAGCGAATCCTGTACACCATTCCAGAAGAACAATGAGCGATTATGTTACGTGCTTAACGGGGTTCTATTACACTTGATCTAGATGAACAATCAGTGTACATGTTACATGCGTAACATCGTTCTATTACACGTGAAAGGAATCGCGTGCGCCACTGCAGACGAAGTTGTGTAGATGTTACATGCTGAACATAATTTTACCAAGCTTGAAGGGAATTCTACACACCACTCCAGATGAACAATCAATGTGCGTGTTACATGCTTAAGGCACTTTTTAACGTAAGATGAATCCTGCACACCACTCCAGAAGAACAATGAGCGTTCATGTTAAGTGCTTAACGTAATTCTAGTACACGTGAAGGGAATCCTGTACACCACTCCAGAAGAAGAATGAGCGTTCATGCTACGTGCTTAACGTAATTCTGGTACACGTGAAGGGAATCCTGTACACCAGTCCAGAAGAGCAATGAGTGTTCATGTTGCGCGCTTAACGTAATTCTAATTCACGTGAAGGGGAATCTAGTACACCACTCCAGTGGAACAATGGCCGTTGATGTTACGTGCTTAACCTAATTTCAGTACACGTGAAGGAAATCCTGTACACCCCTCTAGATGAACAATGCCAGAGTGAAACTGATAATTGAATTTATTTAAGCAGGAAATAATTACAAAATATGTGTATACAGAAGGAGGTCCCATGGAAACTGAATCCGGACCTCCTACAGCAGTGAATTCAGAAAAATTAATTGCAGTAGCAAACAGCAGTGCGGAAAGCAAGCAATAAAATACATCTCAGGAAGAAAAAAACGGCAGAAAGTTGCAAAAAAGGAACAAAAACAGGATTCAGACAGGATAAAAAAAAGGTAATCCAACAATCCTAAGCGGTTTTCAGGGGATTACATGCTAAAAGACTGTCAGAAATAAGCAACGAAAAAGAACCCGGCAGATCCCATGCACTGTGGGAATCAATGTAATGCGATAACTGATGGTAGCGCAGGCTAAAGACACGGACAAAAGAAGGCACATTTGAGACACCACAGCGCTTTGGTGTCTCGAATATACCTTCTTTTGTCCGTGTCTTTACCCTGCGTTACCATCAATTATCATGCAAACATACCAACAAGTCCAAATCGCAACCCTCATCGATGTAATGCGAAGCAGCCAGCAAGGAGCAAATCATGCTGTACATAATATGTGTGTCATGATTTATATATTAGGATCCGTCCTTTATGTTCGTCATAC
The DNA here is from genome assembly GCA_030522465.1 of Rhipicephalus appendiculatus. Lineage (NCBI taxonomy): Eukaryota > Metazoa > Arthropoda > Arachnida > Ixodida > Ixodidae > Rhipicephalus > Rhipicephalus appendiculatus. The sequence goes on from JALIZH010024323.1 coordinate 32,939, forward strand.
AGTCACGTTTCGCAATACCAATTTTGGTGTATATCAAGCTAGCGAACTGGACGCAAGCGCACCTTGAGCGTGGCATGTAAATGGCGTTTACTTCGTTGAAACTAAGACTTTGACGAAACTAAGACTTTTAATATTGATCTCTAAGGCTGGGGAAAACGTCATTATGGCCGTTGACATAAAGGGAGCCTTCGATAACATCAGTCACAAAGCAATACTTGAGGGTCTGGAGGAAGCAAACTGTGGAGAGCGAATATTCGATTACGTCAAAAGTTTCCTTAGTCACAGAACTGCAATAATCAAGCTAGGCGATTACGAATCCGACATCATTGGACCTCCAAACAAAGGAACACCACAAGGGGCGGTCATTTCACCCACACTTTTCAATGTCGCCATGATAGGCCTTGCAAGAAAGCTCAAAGACATTGCCGGTCTACAGCATGCCATATATGCAGACGACATCACAGTGTGGACAACTACAGGCAGCCTAGCGGAGAAAGAAGATAGATTACAACAGGCAGCTAGCACCATAGAAGAGTACACAAGGATACGGGGACTTCAATGCTCAGCCGAAAAGTCGGAACTTATTCGCTTCACAACGAGAAAAGCACAATGGACGGACCCGAGTCTAACACTGGAAGTCAGGCTAGAAGGAAATATCATTCCGGAAAAAGATACCGTAAGAATACTAGGTATGTGGCTGCAAGCTAATCAGAGATGTCTGCACACACTCAAGAAGCTCAAAACAGCGGTACAGCAGATCTCACGCATGATCTCGCGTATAACATGCAACCGTAAGGGCATGAGAGAACAAGACGCCCTCCGACTGGTCAAAAGTCTCGTTATCAGTCGTATTACCTACTCACTTCCATATTATAATATGAACACGGAAGAGAAGGAAAAAGCAAACCAAATAATAAGAATGGCCTACAAGACAGCCCTAAGATTACCGCGGAATACTTCAAATGACAAGCTACTGGCGCTTGGGCTTCACAACACAATTGAAGAATTATCCGAGGCACAGCTACTAGCTCAAGAAAATCGCCTTCTCCAGACTCCAACTGGCCGATCACTCCTAACAAAAATAGGGCGGGACACATTGATACAAAGACACCAAGAAACTAAAGAGGTACCGAATGAGATTCGAGAATGGTACACCGTATTGCCAATACCAAAGAACATGGATCCTACTCTGCATGCTGGGAGAAGAAAGGCCAGGGCAATACATTGACAAAATGACGAAATATATGAATACGGCGAGGTTCACTGACGCTGCGCCTTATCACGCGTACGCGAAGAAGGCTGTGTCTGTTGTCACAGACCGTAAAGGGAAAATTACAGCCTGCGCTTCAATAGATCAAGCCTCGACAACACAAGCGGAAGAGGTCGCCATAGCCCTCGCAATCAAATAGGGATGGACTCGAAACGCTCCCTTAACAATCGTTACAGACTCGCAAAAAGCTTGCAGAAACTATCTGAAAGGCAAAATTGGAGCACACGCACTCCGAATATTGGTTGGGACTGGATGGGACCCCACAGTGAAATATGTCCAGATTGTGACATGGGCACCGGGGCACGAGGGCGTGACTGGGAACCAGCATGCAGATGAGGCGGCTCGAGGCTTTACCAACCACCAAGCCACCACAGACTCTGCAGTAGAGGACCCTATTCCCCTAGACCCTTGCTATGCAACGATCCTTAGATACTATAGAGAAAATAGGCAGATCTATCCACCTCCACATGGCAGACTCAGCGCTGCGGAGGCGACCGTGCTACGAAAACTACAGACGAACACTTACATAAATCTGCACACTCTCCACCTGATCTACCCCACGGCGTATAGAGACATATGTCCGTGGTGTGGAGCTACACCAATGCTTTTTCATATCACGTGGGAGTGTGCAGAGCACGGAGAAGATCACGACACGAATGGCACATGGGACGAATGGGAGGCGCTGCTGTCTAGCCCAGCCCTAGAGGATCAGCTACGTCTGATCCGAAGAGCTGAACGGATGGCTCGTGCCAGTGGGGCCTTGGAATAGGGGCACCACCCTGCCGGACAGACTACGTTTTTCACCATTGCATTCCCTTCGGGGAACTGGGGCTCTAGCCTGTCTGGATTCTGTGTATAATAAAGTTTTCTACTACTACTACTTGCGGAAAGAGGGCATAAGTTTGTGGAGCGCTTTATGACATCGTTCAGATAGATTTTAATATCAAGTACGAGCCTTCATCACGGTGCGCGGCTTACCGTATACAGATAGACGTGGTCATGGTGGAGCCGATATTGGTTACGGAAAGCGTTTCAGTTCCTTAATGTTCGCGCATGTGCACTCTTCAACAGGCACGGTATTACCGTACTTGTCGTGCGGTAAGCCGTCAGTGCTTGCTAAAACACTCTACCTTCGAGACGAAGTGTAATCATAAGCTGCGATCGAGTGTTTTGTGACTGTTATGGTGAATATACGGCGAAACGTGTGCGGCCGACAACGCAATACCTCTTGCCACTCATCGCACGCCCATCCACACGGAAAAGGAAATCACATGCTCAACCAAGGAAGCGCCGGCCAAACACACACACGATCTATATCAGACAAGCAGACGCTGAAGTGGCACCTCAGTTCCGTCACTTCCGTCACCTTGCAGAAATCGACGTCCCGCACACAATGTTGCCAATAATTCTGGCAAGCCAGGTGAGCGTTTAGAGGCAATCTATAAAATTCTTTTAAAAACAATCTGTGAACAATTCATACCTGTAATTTGGCATAATGGCGGAAACGTGCAAACGAACGTACCCAGTGAATTTCATTGAGATCCATTGACCTCAAAAAATCGCCGGAGTTGGCCTCCGAGACCCACTCGGCCTTGCCTGCATACCCGCAGGTCATGGATGAGTATTTTGCCGTATTAAAGCCTTTAAGTTCTCTACCGGAGGCGTTTGCCTTTTCATTCGCTTTTCATTGCCTTTTCATTAATGGATGCACTGTGAACAGAGTGAGCTGGTTGGTGATCTTGAACAGTAATATTTCCAGCTTGTATTTGGAATTGTTATCAACCGTCAGAGTGTTGTTGGCATATAAGAGTGTTCTCGCGTCACTGGGAAAGGAGTATGGGTACGTACTTTAATAGATTGATTTTGGATAGTTTGAAGGAAGACGAGGTGACTGCTGTAGGTACATCCCCAAGATGTGATACAGGAATTGATATGGGAAGGAACAAAAGCGTAGTACAACGGAAGTAATGTAGGCTGGGGAAATATATCCCGAGGTTTAATTAAAACACGTTTGCCGTAAGCCATTTTTCTTCGCAGGTAAGCAACATGCGAATGAAATTTCAAGTGGCGGTCCAGTTAATCCACAAGAAAGTAGCCTCCTCATCCGCTTCAATTGCAAAGTCATTTAGAAATATTGGCGAAATTTAATTAGATTCACGTTGATGAGAGCGACAAACAGTGAACTTCGTTTGTGTACATCTGACATGCTTAAAATGATTCCATTAAACGTGAACGGAATCCTGTTCACAACTCCAGATGAACAGTTAGTGTACATGTTATATGCTTAATGTGCTCCTATTGCAAGTGAAGGGAATCTTGGGTGCTACTCCCGATGAACAGTCAATGCTAATGTCAGTATCTCTAACCTGATTCTGCCACACATGAAAGGAATCATGTAAACCAGGGATTCTCAATCATGTTAGTCCCAGGGAACCCTGCTAAGCTGAATTAAGTGCCAAGGAACCTCCCCACACTCCCAACTTTCATGCAAGCATTTTTCATTCGGTTCACGCTATATTCACGTGCAACAAATTCCGGCATTCACTCACGTAGAATTGAACTCGCCTTCCGCGTACCAACAAATAGATGCGAGGCTCAGGAATACTCAGGGCCAGCCGCATGTCAGCTGCTGGATTCAGCCCATTCCTATGCTTACTTTTCAGGTAGGCTGGTGTCGAGAATGCCAGCTCACGAGCATTTGTTGCTTGCAAAGGGCTACATCATGTCCACTGACGTATGTTCAATAATTATCTTCAAACAGGAGAAATGCGCATGGGTGTGATATAAGGCATCCCAGATTCAAGTTCAATAACGGAACGACGCCGCCCGTTTTAGGACTCCGGCTGGCTACTGTAAGTGCTGGCGGGATTTATTGCCCAGCTCGCGCGTTTCTGTTATGCACTGAAATGAGCTTACTGACGCGCGCGAATGCTTAAACAAAAAAAAGGTTGCTGAAACACACACACACACACACGCTCACACACACACACGCGCACGCACGCACACACGCGCACGCACACACACACACGCGCACACACATGCACACACTCTCTCTCTGTCTCGACGGATTTTAGTCGTCCCCGTCGCCGTCATGTTCCGTATAAAGTACAAATGAATATCCCCCCGAGCATCGTATGTTCTACCCGCGGGTAAATGCGTGCGAACGGGGGGCGACGAATGCGGCGGAAGCAGGGTTCCAACTAGCGGACCCGTCAGCGTCGTGCGGAGGGCGTATGCGATAACATGAGCCGGCGTGCGAAGCCTGCCGTCGAGTGCTGCTCAAGCAGAGGGGATACGCCCCGCCCGTCTTCAAGAAGTTGAAAGAAACACAAGTTGGGGGGGGGGGGTGTACCTCGAGTAGAAACTGTGAACTTCGATTATAAGGGCGCGGCCTCGAACACTGACGCGTTCTATCTCAGCAGGCAGCAGCAGACGGCTCGTATACGCTTCTATGTACTGAGCTCTGTCCACTCATTCCAAGACAGCTCGTTGAACACTGCTGGACAACAGGACATGCCTGTGACTTCAACATTGCGACGACGCTGGCTCGTGAGCAAAGGGGGGGGGGGGAGAAAGCTCCTCGAGTCGTGGTGGGGGGAAAGAAAGCTCCATCCGTCGCGACAAGTCGGCGTGCAATAACAACCACGGCCCCCTACCGGAAATTTACAAGGACATACGTGACTAACAGTAGACTGGGAGAACTTCCCTCATTTCGTGTCAGTGTGTACTGAGGATGCCACCCGCATAGGTGGCGAAACGTCTATATAAGTTTGTTATATTTTGTTGAGTTAAGTCGGAGTAAATATTTTAGAAACAATTTCTTGTATTTTTATTGAGTGGTGACGTCTAGGAGAGAAGAAATGTGAGGTATAGGTAGTTTTCTTTATTTATTTTACCCATACCAGAAAAAAATGTGAAGATTTTAAGCTCACGTATTTTTTATCTGTTCTTAATAATTTTCCGCCCATGCTATCCTTAAGTGCAGTAACACTGCATGTAAAGTCGTAAGTACTACGAACAAATCGGGCTTCGCGGTTTTGTACGCTTGCGTGCCTGTCAGACATCAGCACATCAGACAGTTTGCGGGTCCCAGGCCCTAGAAGTGTAAACTAGTGCGGGTCCTATTTATGAAAAGTGAAGTATTTGTCTAATTCTTGAAGGTGCTAAAAACCAGAAGTCACGTTTAACATAATTTAGCAATTTACAGGCTCAGCGTGCTTGGTCCATGTTGGGATTGATGAGAAATTAACACCAGGATATTTGCACCCTGTTGGACAGCGGAAGTTGTATGGCGCGTCGCACAGGAGCTCAGTAAAGTTGTTCAAGTCAATCAATTAATCAATCAATCAATCAATCAATCAATCAATCAATCAATCAATCAATCAATCAATCAATCAATCAATCAATCAGTCAATTTGTACTCTGTTATTCGTGATCGCTGTACGGTGTGTAACGTATAATCAAACAGGTATGGATTATGTTTACTTGTGAAGGAGACATCCTGAAACTTATGGGGTTTAGAGACATTCGCCACCCTACACGCCAGGGAGTTATACAAAGTTGTTTCGCACGTGCCCATGGGCACTCGAAGACCCAATGCAGTGATAAATCACACAATAATTCGCCTCGAGACGTATTTTGCATGACAGATCCTTAGCAATATCATTAAAAAATTGGGGGGACCCTCAAGCTTCGCCTTCAAGAGTTGAACGCGATAGCGATATCCTGTGCCTAGGGCGTATTTTAAGTACGAAGCATTTCTTAGCGAACTTCGGCGAGTTTGAGCGTATCTATCTATCTATCTATCTAGTCGCCTACGACTTTGTGCTCTCCTGGCCGTATCGTTAATGGGATTTATACCAAATTTGGTATGGCATAACATGACCGTATGACAAACATAAATGACTGGTCATATCATGAAAAGCACGACTAACTTGTCATGAAAAGTATGATTTACATGCCACGCTCATGGCGCGCTCGCGGCCGTTTCGTTAGCTTGATATACACCAAACTTGGTATTGAGTGGCATGACTGTATGACGACCCTAAATGACCAGTGGTAACATGGAAATCATGACTTGTCATGTGCGACATGACTTGCATGCCACGCTCATTGCGCGCTCGCGGCCGTTTCGTTAGCTTGATATACACCAAACTTGGTATTGAGTGACGTGACTGTATGACGAACATAAATGACAAGTGGTAATATGGAAATAATGACTTGTCATGTGCGACATGACTTGCATGCCACGCTCATGGCGTGCTCGCGGCCATTTCGTTAGCTTGAGATACACCAATTTTGGTATTGAGTGACATGACTTGTATGACGAACATAAACGACAAGTGGTAGTATGGAAATCATGATATGTCATGAGCGGCATGACTTGCATTCCACGCTCATGGCGCGCTCGCGCCCGTTTAGTTAGCTTGATATACACCAAATTTGATATTGAGTGACATGACTGTATAATGAACATAAGTGGCAGGTGGTGACATAAAAATCTTGGCATGCATGTCATCTACAACGCCATTTATATGCCACGCTAGGTGCGCTTGCGTCCAGTTCACTAGCTTGATATACACCAAAATTGGTATTGCGCGACGTGACTGTATGACGAACATATATGACAGGTACTAACATGTAAAACATGACATGTAAATTATGTAAAGCATGATTTGCTCTTTCCTGGCTGCTTCGCATTACATCGATTCCCACAGTGCGTGGGATCTGCCGGCTTTTAATCACTTAGTGCATTCATCACTCTTTCGATCCCCTGTCCCCCCCCTCCCAGTGTAGAGTAGCAGGCCAGAGAACTGTAGCTCAGGCCGACCTCTCTGTCTTTCTGTAAATAAATTCTCTCTCTTTCTCTCTCTCTAGTGCATACTATGTAATGGGTTGCATGCTTTAAACCACGAGGAATTATGCACGGGAAATGCGGGAATTGTTTTCGAACTTGCTATGCACCCCCTACTTGGTCTTAAGGGAATACGCACAGTAACGTGTGTGCCTTTTGTAATTTGTGGACGGCTTTGAACCACAATGTCGTTATGATATTTACGTCTTCTGACGCCCGATGACAATGTACGCGTGTAACACGCAATATTACTGCGATATTAAATGTTGTATTGTGACGCCTGCATACAGGACTCGCGTGCTTGTAAAGTAAGTGTGTTATTTTTACTTCATTTCCAAGCAGAGGAAGTTATTTCAATGTAATCCCAACTAGAAACGTGGCTGTGTGGTAGAACACCTGCATGCCACGCAGGCGGCCTGGGTTCGATCCTCATTCGGACCAGGAAATTTTTATTATTTATTTTATTTACATCATGATTTTTCGGTCACGGACAAGATGATAATTTTTCGCTCACAACCAACGATGCCACCGCCGACGCCGACACCGACGCCGACGCCGGAATTTCTGCGAAACAAGCTCTTTAATGCTATCGCGTTAATATACACCAGAAATAGTAATATCCCCGAAAGAGATCCTTGGGGGGCTCCAGAAGTAGCAGTAATAGGATGCGTTTAGCGGTATCGTTTATTAGCGAACTGGCAGAGGTGAAGCGACCAGATGCCAAGCGGAGCAAGCGCGAGCATCAGCAACAGTCCTCGTTCTCTTCTTTCGCCGGCGCTCTTGCCTGTGCCATATATCCATGCTACAAATCACTCCCCCCGCAGAAAAGGAGCCATCCTGGCGACCTATGGAACGGGTACGACGGGTGGGTCGTAGTGCGGCTTCAATCGATCCACATGAACAGTCTCGCGGCCTCGACGGCGTCGGTCCGTCGATGGTTGAACGGGTTCAACAATGTAGTTGACCGGGGAGGCTTGACGTAGGATTCGGTAGGGGCCTTCGTATTTCGGCAGTAGCTTTGTGGAAAGGCCAGGAGCAGATGAGGGAACGCGAAGCCATACCAACGTTCCAGGCGAATACGAGTGGTGAGGCAGGTTTTCATCGTGACGGTCCTTCTGGCGCGCTTGATCTTGCGCGGTGAAGGAACGTGCGAGTTGCCTGCATTCCTCGGCATGAGTCGCGACTTCAGATAGAGTTGTGGATTCTGAAGCGTCCGGGTGATACAAAAGGATGGTGTCCATGAATGAGGAAGGTTCGCGCCCGTAGAGCAGGAAGAACGGAGAGAATCCTGTCGTAGACTGAGTGGCGCTATTGTAAGCGTAAGTAACAAAGGGTAGTATGCGGTCCCAGTTGGTGTGATCAGCGGACACGTACATGGACAGCATGTCACCCAGAGTGCGGTTAAAGCGCTCTGTCATCCCGTTGGTTTGCGGATGGTACGCGCTGGTTGTCCGATGCACAACATTGCATTCACGAAGAAGGGCTTGTACGGCTTCGGAAAGGAACGTACGTCCGCGGTCGCTGAGTAGCTCACGAGGCGCGCCGTGGCGAAGAACAAGTTTGTGAAGGATAAATAAGCCAACTTCACGTGATGTGGCCTCTGGCAGCGCGGCAGTTTCAGCATAGCGTGTCAGGTGATCGATGGCGACAATCACCCAGCGGTTTCCGTCAGGCGTGTAGGGAAGGGGACCGTACAAGTCTATTCCGATGCGGTCGAAAGGCCGGGAGGGGCAAGGCAACGGCTGTAGTGGTCCATCGACCATGTGCGGCGGGCTCTTCCGGCGTTGACATTTGGGACACGAGCGTACGTACTGTCGGACAAAGCGGTACATTCCACGCCAGTAATACCGCAGCCGGAGGCGTGCATACGTTTTTATTACACCGGCGTGGCCGCATTGGGGATCCTCGTGAAAGGAGGCGCAGATATCAGCACGTAGGTGGCGAGGAATCACCAGCAACCATTTGCGGCCGTCACAAAGGTAGTTGCGACGGTACAGGAGTCCATCGCGGATGGTGAAATGTCGAGCTGTGCGTCGCAGTGAACGAGGGGTGGTACGTGGGGACGGCTGAGACAGGAACTCCATTATAGAGAGTATCCAAGCGTCTTGGCGCTGCTCAGAAGGCATGTCGGTGTATGCAAGCGCGGCAGCATCGTAGCTGGAAACAGACGCAGTTCCATAATCATGGGGAAGTGGAGAACGGGAAAGAGCGTCGGCATCTGAATGTCTGCGGCCTGATCTGTAGACCACACGGATATCATAGTCTTGGAGACGCAAGGCCCAACGAGCTAGACGACCAGATGGGTCTTTGAGTGATGATAACCAGCAAAGTGCGTGGTGATCAGTCACGACATCGAATGGGCGGCCATATACGTAAGGTCGAAACTTTGCGATTGCCCAAACGATGGCTAGACATTCTTTTTCTGTGACTGAATAATTCTCTTCATCTCTGGTAAGAGTGCGATTGGCATAAGAAACGACGTACTCGTCGAAGCCAGACTTGCGTTGAGCAAGAATAGCGCCAAGGCCGACTCCACTAGCGTCCGTGTGGATTTCGGTAGGGGCATCTGGGTAGAAGTGACGGAGAATCGGTGGAGATGTCAGCAGATGACGCAGTTTCGCGAATGCGTCGTCGCAAGCGGAAGACCACGCCGAAATGCCTTGGCTGTCAGCAAGTAGGCATGTTAGAGGGGCCATTACGGATGCGAAATTATGGACGAATCGACGAAAATATGAACATAGGCCTATAAAGCTCCGGAGTTCTTTTAGTGTCGATGGTTTGGGAAACTCAGCGACGGCGCGGAGTTTCGCAGGGTCGGGTAGGACACCGTCCTTGCTGACAACATGCCCTAAGATGGTGAGCTTCCGGGCAGCAAAATGACACTTCTTCAAGTTCAGTTGCAGCCCAGCATGTGTGAGACATTCCAGGACACTTGCGAGGCGCAGAAGATGGGTATCGAAATCTTTTGAAAAAACGACGACGTCGTCCAGATAGCAAAGACACGTCTACCACTTGAGGCCTCGAAGTATGTTGTCCATCAGACGCTCGAAGGTGGCAGGGGCGTTGCAAAGGCCGAACGGCATCACGTTGAACTCGTACAAGCCGTCCGGGGTTACAAACGCAGTCTTGGAGCGGTCAGCTTCATCCATGGGTACCTGACAGTACCCCGATCGAAGATCCAGCGAGGAAAAGAACTCTGCCCCTTGCAAACAGTCGAGAGCGTCGTCGATTCTGGGAAGCGGATAAACATCCTTGCGCGTGATCTTGTTAAGGCGCCTCTAGTCAACACAGAATTGGATGCTACCGTCCTTCTTTTTGACGAGTACCACCGGAGAGGCCCACGGACTGTTGGACGGCTGTATGACGCCACGATTAAGCATATCGGTCACCTGGTCGTCAATAACTCGGCGTTCAGCGTGAGAGACCCGACCCGGTATGGACGCTGACGCAATGGTGCATGGGTGCCGGTGTCAATACGATGAACGATTGCAGATGTTCGGCCCAAATTGGTTTGCCTGTAGTCAAAAGACGTCCGGAAGTGGTCGAGAAGGGTCAAGAGTTGGGTCCGTTGAGCAACAGGAAGGTCCGAATCAATTGATGGAAGGAAGGCGTCTTGGGAAGATGTGGTGGACGTAGGAACGGGAGTAACGCTGGCGATCTGAAGGCTTGTGGCGCGATCGGGCAGTTGACTGGCACAAACACAATCGATGTCCTCAAGTCGGCCTAGACATTCGCCGCGGAATAATGTGGCGGGTACTGGAAGCAGATTCGTGGCATAAATGGCCGCGCAAGAGTTTTCGATCGTGAGAAGAGCAAAAGGCAGCAGGAAGTTCTTTCGAGAAGCAAGGTCTTCTGACGGCGTGAACAAGGCGTTTGAAAAAGGGGCATGGTCGCAGGAGATTGGCACAAGAACAGAAGACATAGGTGGGATGTCAGTGTCCGTGGCGACGACGACACGAGAAAAAGAAGACTTGTGAGAATCGTCGTCGGAGATCGCTGATAATTCTAGTTCTGCACGGGCACAATCAACAACGGCATGGTGTGTGGAAAGGAAGTCCCAGCCCAATATGACGTCGTGCGAGCACTGTGCAAAGACGACGAATTCGACCACGTACAGAACGTCCTGTATGAGTAGCCGAGCCGTGCAAGTCATAGAAGGGCTTACGTGATGCGCGGATGCCGTACGCAGGTAGACGCCAGAAAGCGGAATCGTAACTTTTTTAAACTTGCGGCACATTGCTTCACTCAATACAGACACAGCAGCTCCAGTATCGACTAATGCTTGAACGGCAACACCTTCAATAAACACAGTTATTTCATTAGTAGTCTGTAGAGAACGAGGCCTTGTAGAGTTCGACAGCGGCGCAGTTCTTGCCTCCGGAACTGCGATGGTCAGTTTTCCGTTTGGGCAGGTGGTGCACGAGGAAGCATCGGCGAAAGCGAACGTCGGCGCGGGGAGTGTGATCGACGTGGGTCGAAGGCGCGGCGGCTCGACGAAGGGCTGTCCGAAGTAGCATGAGGAGGCATCGGCTGTGGTGATTCTGTGCGGGCGTAGCTATGGCTTTCATCAGCGGTAGCTGGACGAGGGACGCGCCGGCGACAGAACCTCTCGACATGGCCGGGTAGACAGCAGTAGTAACAGATGGGTCTGTTATCCGATGTGCGCCAAGGGTTAGTGGGAAGCGTTGAAGGGCGGCGATAGAGGGGAACGGGCGGGGCTGCCGGCGCGTGCGTTGCGTAGAAGGCGTGTGTTTGCTGAGCAGAGTCGGCGACGTGTGGCAGCGCATGTGCCTGCCTTCGCGCGACGTCAGCGTAGGTCAGCGGAGCGGACACAGGCGGTGGCTGGTACGTGGACGGAAGTGCCTCGGAGACTTGCTCTTCGATGGTTTGTCGCAGCGACGAGGTGAGCCCATGAGTACTGCTCGGGAGGAAAGGCGCAAGAGACAACTGGCGGGCCACTTCCTCTCGGATGAATTGCTGGATTTGCTGCGTCAACACCGCCGGTTCCGGAGAAATGGCGCTAACAGTCAATGCTGACGTGCTGGCCGTGTCGAAAGCAGGGCGTCGAGTTGAAATGCGCTGCTTTCGCAACTCGTCGTAGCTTTGGCAGTGCTGAATGACGTCTGCGACTGTTTGCGGGTTTTTCGCCACCAGCATGTGTAAGCATGTGGAACGCATCGTCCTCGATGCCCTTCATTATATGTTTCACCTTGTCGGTTTCGGACATGTCAGGCTTGAAGCGACGGCAGAGGCCTACGACATCCTCGATATATGAGGTGAAAGATTCGCCAGACAGCTGGGCGCGATCACGCAAGCGCTGTTCTGCGCAAAGCTTGCGCACTGTCGGTCGGCCAAATACGTCCGCGAAGGTAGTTTTGAAAGTGGCCCAATTGATGATCTCGCCTTCGTGGTTGTTGAACCAGAGTTCCGCTACTCCTCTGAGATAAAAGTGGACGCGGCCAAGTTTGTCGGTATCGTCCCACCTGTTATTGACGCTTACTCGTTCGTACGAAGACAGCCAGTCCTCGACATCCTGCTCATCGGTACCGGTGAAGATGACTGGGTCTCGCTCTCTTGGGACGCCGGGACAGCGGGCAGGTGGGGATGTGGGAGCAGTCTGCTGTGCGACGTCGGTGGGCATTGTTGATGGCGAAGGTAGAGTCCGGTTGCGGAGTTCCAGGATGGGAAAGGAAACCAGCACTCTCCACCACTTAATAGGATGCGTTTAGCGGTATCGTTTATTAGCGAACTGGCAGAGGTGAAGCGACCAGATGCCAAGCGGAGCAAGCGCGAGCATCAGCAACAGTCCTCGTTCTCTTCTTTCGCCGGCGCTCTTGCCTGTGCCATATATGTAATAAACGATACCGCTAAACGCATCCTATTAGCAGGAATAAATATAGATTGTGAGCCATTAGTGGAAGCACGTTGGATGCGTTCCTGTCCATCCAATCAAATAATGATTGAGAAGATATCCCAAGGAATGACAGTGTATGTAACAGAAAGACATGGGGAACAGAATCAAATGCTTTTTTGAAATGTAAAAATATACGGTCAGTCGGTACACCAAGGTTAAATAAGTTAAACAGATCACGGCAGAATTCTAAAATCTGTGTCGTACAAAACGACTAGACCTCAATCCATGCTGAGCATCGTCAAATTTTTTACTGTATGTTTTGTAACGGTTCTGCACACTGCGTGCCCCATTTTCTTGCTGCACACACCCGTTAGAGAAATTGGCTTTAAATTGGAGACAATATGTGTTGGGCCACTTTTATGGATCGGCACCACGTTTGCAACCTTACACTCGTTTAGAAAAGAAGCTGTACTTAACGATTTCTAATACATTATATCCTGCCAGTGGACGATTGCGTCAGAATAAGCCTTTAACACGCAAGAAGGTATGCCATCACGGCTGCTTGCATAGGAGAAATTTATATCGTTAAACAGCTTATGTAAACCACCTTGGGTCACTACGAGTTCCGCCATAGGTCCGAACACATTGTATTGGCGTTTCTTCATTGCAACGTGCCATTTTTTGATGCTCCATGAATATTCTGGTATTTGCGCCACAATGCACCACAAACGCGTATCATCATCATCATCATCATCATCATCATCGTCATTACTGTTTTTTTTAATGCTATTCCATCAGCTCATGCTCTTCTACAGCCGGGACTGCGCCTCCCGCCTAAAAAGCGCTTGTGTTTGTATACTGTCAATTTTATGAAAGAGAACAAGCGAGCGCGTGGCCCGCGCGCTCCGGCGGCTGCTTGCAGCGCCTTCAAGCGTGAGCGATAGCAACCACAGCCTCTTTTCGCGTCATCTAGTGGCAAGCGAAACAACCAGTCATACGTGATATGCAACCCACAGAGTCGATGCAGCCGGCTGCAAGATTGCAACCCCTCCCCCTTCAAAGCGATTACGCAAAAGGCAAGACCAGCGGCATGTTGTCTGCTGCTGGTAAACTATGCTTGGCACTCGAGCGCACTCGAAACGGTCTACCGCTTGGCTTTCAGGCGTTACGCTTTGCCAGATTTAAAGTTGTTTAGGCAACAGCGGTGCAGTCAGGTGAGCTTTTCCGCGTGGTTTGCCGTCTTAAAATCCGTCACCGACTGCCGTGCAGAACCTTTTGGATAGAATCCAACTTTGCCGAGAACGTGCCGCTTGCCAATACAAAGAGTACTTGTATGTCAGCGCTTTACGCTTTAAGGTCATGCACAGTGCCGCTGGGGTCATGATGAGAGCGCGAGATGGTGCTGCGTAGCAAACAGGACAATAGGTCTCGTGCTGGTTCGGGCGATTTTCGTCGATATTTTTAAGTAACGTAAAAGACGTGAGCCTGAAACGTGAAAAGAAATATTTTCAATTTTTTTATCGGAACAAAAAGAAATATGTCAACTGTCGTTTTACTTTTTACATCAACTGACAAAAAAAAGTACCACATTTCAATACTTGTCAATACTTAAGGCCGTCACCATTTGTGGACATGACAGCAGCCACTCCACTTAGTAGGAACTCACACAGAGCGGCCGTTCGAGACGTGTCCCTTCTCAGCACTCCTCCTTGATGACAACCCAAAGTTCGTCCGCCGAGAGTCGCTGTATGGACCGGTCCGCCAACGCGCTTTTAAAAATTGCCCAAACGTTTTGCATTATGCTCAGATCTGAAACGCCCCTAAGCATTGACAAGTGTCGCAATGTGCTCCTTTTTTCTGTTCGATGAGGGATTTCGATACGGCAAACCACCACGAAAAGTTCATCTGGCTGCACCGCTGTCGCCTAAATCACTAAATCAGACGAAGCGTAACGCGTGAAAACCAAGCGGCAGAACTTCCCCGTTTCGAGCGCGCTCGCGTGCCAAGCATAGTTTACAAGCAGCAGACGACACGCCGCGGACCCGGCCTGTTGCGTTATCGCCTTCAAGGGGGAGGGGGGTTACCATCTTGCAGCCGGCTGCATATCACCCATGGCTGGTTGTTTTGCTGGGTACTAGATGACGCGAGGAGCGGCCGTGGTTGCTCCCGCTCACGCATGAAGGCGCTGAAAGCAGCCGCCGGAGCGCGCGGGCCACGCGTTCGCGTGTTCCCTTTGATAAAAATTGACAGTGTACATTTGGAGGTGGGAGCACACTGCAAGCGGTTTCCTTTTTTGCTTTTTCTAGTTGAAACCAAATGAAGGCACGTGTGCGCAATCTTAACTGAAACTTGCCTCAACAAAATTTGTTGGTGTCCAGACACGTTTCCCTCATTGTAAACATGGTGACGCGGAGTTGTCGAGGCCTATCAAAAGAGGAAACTCTTCAGAATACTTTTGGCAGTGGTGCTGAAAGCGACCTTGTTGAGGACAACGATCTTTCGCTGGACGTCGACGATCGGGAAAGCACCGACCGTAACAGCGATCGTGTAGATCAGGGGTCTCAAACACGCGGCCCGCAGGCCGCATGCGGCCCGCCAACCATTCACTTGCGGCCCGCGGCTTGCGCATGACAATCAACGTCCCAATATTTCTTTTATGACTTTGTGACTGTTCGTGACATTGCTAAATGGTGCTCGTATTATTTTTTTCTCGCCTATCGTAATTAGGCCTAATAACGCTTTGTGAGGGTAA
The DNA here is from genome assembly GCA_030522465.1 of Rhipicephalus appendiculatus. Lineage (NCBI taxonomy): Eukaryota > Metazoa > Arthropoda > Arachnida > Ixodida > Ixodidae > Rhipicephalus > Rhipicephalus appendiculatus. The sequence goes on from JALIZH010024323.1 coordinate 48,669, forward strand.
GCTACACAGAAATGACTGGCCTTAAGCATTTTTTTTTCGTAAGGCACCCCATGCGGCCACCTTGTGTTGAAACATAACCGCGCAACAAGAAGTTTGTACTTCAGTATTGGCAGCCAGATTTTAGTCATTGTGTAGATCGGTATCGATATATGCTTCTCGAAGCGCGACGCTGAATAGAAGTGACCCATATATATGAGAATGGAAAAGGCCTTCTTTCAAATGGCAACAATAAATGAAATTTTGTTCAAACTCTTTCTCTTTCTCTCTGCCCCCCCCCCCCCCCCCCACCTCCCTCCCCCCGCCGCTCATTCACTGTTCCGGCCCTTTACGGGACTGAATTTCGTGACTGCGGCCCGGTGGTTGATGTGAGTTTGACACCCCTGATGTAGATGATACTGCTAACTATCGGGGAGCAGGTGGCCTTTCACGTCGGCTCGTGTTTTTGAGCTGTTCACACTCGTAGGTCACTTTGTGGGTTTTAATGTAGAACAGTGTTCCGGTCGAAATGAGAGCAAAGTTTATTCTGACGCGATGCGTGTAGCGCAAGTTATTCCGGATATAAAGGCGCGTTCACATTTGGCCTCGAAAGGGGCGAAAGCGGCAGAAAATGCACTCGCTTCGCCGCCAACGTGGTCTAAAACCATGCGGCAAACCCGACGCGAAAAAAATCCGTCCTAGACCGATTTTTCCGCCACGCGATAGCGGATCCTCTTTCCGCTTCGCGGGAAGCCGTACTTTAGCTGCACTAGCTCAACCACGTGGTTTGAGCTGCACTAGCTCAAACCAAGATTTTTCCGCCACGCGATAGCGGATCCTCTTTCCGCTTCACGGGAAGCCGTACTTTAGCTGCACTAGCTCAAACCACGCGATGTAAACAACCAGCTGAAAATTCAACATGTCAGCCGACGCGTCGGCGGTGGCTCGCATTGGCGCAATTGCAAACTACACGCGTGCAACTTCCTTCCCTCTCCCCCCCTTCCGCCATGCAGGGTGGCCTACCGGGCTCAACCCAGGTTAACCTCCCTGCCTTTCTTTTAGTCTTACTTTCGCTCTCTCTCTACCCGCGTGCAGTACGACAAAGCCTCGACAAGGACGCGTTTCTCGAGAACCTGGTTTGATTTACGATTGCCTGGAAGACTCAAAGTAAAACAAGGAGCAGCATCAGCGAGTCGGTGTGCCCCAAAGTATCTCGCTTTTGCACAGCCGGGTGAATCCGCCGCCGCCGCCGCTGCTGGCGTGTCCGCTTACGTACTCTCTGCTGGTGTATCTCCCGAAATAACGGATTGAAAAGGTGGAAGCTATTTCTTTTCCGTGTTTTACGCGCATAACCAGTGTTTGGTGGGAAATTAAATACCCAGGAAACGGGCTAAATAAATTGAATTCTCGAAGTGGCGAAGTCAGCGGCGGTGACGGCAAGCGGGCGAGGCAGAAGTAACGTAAAAATTTTCGATGCGCGCGAAGACTGTTTTCCGGCCGCTCTGGCGTTTCCGCATGCTCTTCGCTTCTCAACTGTGAATGCGTCATAACAGTGCTGCGTGCCTTCCAGAAGCACAAAAAAAAAAAAACGCGGCGTTGAATAGGGGAGGAAAATGGCGCTGATCGAGCGAAGGCGAATGGGTGATTGTCAGCATTTCTTTCCATGTAGGGTGTGCTAAATATTTTTATTCCGAAACATGACTGTACAGTTCGTGGTCGCCCGATGAGCTTGGATGCACGCCTTAGGCCTGGTCACGGCAGCTGTCAAAATGGCCGCGAATGATCGCCTTGACTTCGTCCTGGAAGAGTAAACCGATAATCGCAAACAAGTGTTATTTTATGAAACTTGCTTCCCTTATTGAAAGGCTACGTTTGATCAGTTTCGTGTGGTCGCTACAGGATGCGGAGGTTAAGTCATCGTAATGTTTAAGTCAGCGCCATGACAGTGATGCGTGGATGGTTGGGACAATTTTGGTTATTTTGGTTCGTTAAGAAACGGCCGTGGTCCTTCGAAGCCTGTCAGAAACTGGAAGTAGCCTCAGAGCGCCCTAAAGATCCATTGTAATTTTTTTTCGAAAATTCTTGCTCACCGGTTGCGATTTCATTATTTAGATACGTGTATATACACGCGTGAGCAAAAGTATGCGAACCATTGTCGTCCATATACCTTTGCCGTCTGCGCCGTCTACTGGCGATCCGTCTGCCGTCGACAGCATTTCTCTGACAAGTGCTCTCGACAGCTATTCTGTCAAAACAATGCAGTAAACAGCAGACGGCTTGCGAGTCTACGTGGCGTAGAGAGTGATTTCGGTTCGTGCTTCCCTGGTCCGCTCATGGGTGTATTGTAAAACAAGGTGTACATGATAACAGTACAGGACCACACTTTGGCAAGCGAGTGAGACTGTAGAAGTCTGTCACATTGCCACATAAGGCAACCAGTACTTGCATAGCAGTGGACCCAACGAGCCGAAGCTGGCGCCGAAACGTCGCGGTGCCCTACTCCCATATGACAACCCTCTGTTAGGTCACAGTACGTACGCCTCCCATAAGCGCAACTCGTTAGTAGAAGAGCTATTAATAATGAAGTCATGAGAATGTATGGTTTGCTAGTACCCTTCGAGGATGATTACATTGCGTCCATGGTAATGACGAATATTTCAGTAAATTCCATGTAATAACTCCCCTCAAGCGTCGGTGTGACCTCACTTGACGAACACGACAAATCAGTTCCTTGGCGCTGCTGTTGAAGCTACGAGGCATAAAATATAGGCTAATTTGAACGCTATCTTCCCTATGAGACGCCTGGACGCAAGATTCCAACGGCCGCGAACTGCAGCGGCGCTGTTAATAGTGGCCGGAACTACGATAAACAGTCACAGAACAAAATATGTAGAAATTTATTGAATTGGTGCAAAAATCTCGCGAAAACATCAAAGCAACTTGCGCAGTTGCCTATGCACCTAACGCGCGAACAAATCGCCAAAATGATTCGGGGGTTAAGATATCCCAGATAGGCCACAGTGCAGCTTCGCCACGCGAAACTATTTCAACTTTCACTTAACAACATGTGAACTCCGTCTTTCTGAGACTACCACCTATCGTCCCACTAAGACACGCCGGTTTCGTCCATTCCGCTTTACTGGTTTATTATCAAATGAATTAATGTTGAAACGAACCGAATACGATACATTGCACCATAACTCAGTTGCATAAACTTCGCTCTAAGGTCATTCTCCACCAGACTAGGGATTTAGTAACTTACCGAATAGAACCGCCGGGTGACTTCTGCAGTCTGCAATGAAAAAGAGAAACAAGAAAACGTTACGTTCGCCATGTGCCGTCGGCGGCAATATTTGGCTAACGTTAGAATAAATGGGAAACAAACGTGGCGTATATGATGCGCTTTCGAGGATTGGATATCACTTGTCTACACCTCTCAACAACACAATAATGGAAGGTAATAATATCATGCCTTGCATATCACCAAGTGAACTGCGTTTAGTGTTTGTACAGCGTTCTCATACGGCGACTACATTTTTTCTTTTTTATGGCTGCTTTTCAATTCCCTTTTTTGTAGCGACGTCGTGTAACTCAGTTCAGTATAGCCCCTCGAGGCGCGAATTATGATGCACTGTCTACGAATGTGTCAAATTCACAGAGCATGATTCCAAGGCACTCAATATTACATTCCATGGAAGAAAATCAAGTAATCTGTTGTTTTATGTGAATTTCAGTAATTAATTGTAATTAGCATATAATTATACATTTAATTAATCTGCGCTTAGTTATGTTTCATTCAGACATAAAAAAAAATGAAATCCCGGGCTCCATCTGTGTGCACAATCAGTTTTTGGGTGTATTCATTACGTGAAAAGAAGTCTTGCTTTTGACGTTGGTTCGGGAGCGGTGCTCGTCAAACGACCCGTCGAGCACCGTAGTGCATTCACCAACGTGATTCGCAACAGTCATATGCAGCACACTCAGGTTAAGTGAAGACATACTGACTACGAGGAAGGTTCAATTCACCCATTGATTATCTTGCTCTCTTTTGGCCACAAGTTGACACAACTAGCACGAACAAGTTGCGTACACAAACGTAGCCACCGGGGCTGAAGGGGCTAGTCAAGTCGGTCTCTGTGGCGAATTTCCATGCTGACACCTGCGATGTATGACCTTCGGTTGTTTCTAAATCGAGATTACTCAATAGGGAAATCCCCTCCTCTTTGCTTGTGGCACCGTGTTAAACAGTACCCATATCAGGGATTTCTTAGGCACATAATCTCCTGCGTTGGCCGTGACGTCATCAACCGTGTTTGAGCATGTCATCCACCGAAAAAAAAAAAAAAACCTCTTTGTCTGCCTTCCTGCTCGCGCGGTGAGGAAGGGTTTTCAGCAAGGTGGGGAGATGAGCCAACAAACCGAGCATAGCGAAGCTAAGCGCTAAACGAGGGACGACCTCTTCAGGGTCATCAAACGCACGTAACTCCGCTACTACAGCACAGTTTCGAAGCAGCTACATGTTTGTTGAAGACTCGTGGACAACTGCAACACCACAACTAAATTTCGACCTTTGGGTGGTTTAGGGGCCCTTTGAAACTCACTTCGACGTTTATTAGCGTCGACTTGTCGACTTGAGCCCAGAACGTTTACGTGGAGCTTACGTGGTTCCCCAAATAACGCGCTCACGCTAGCGTTATCACAAAGCCTGCCCTGTTCTTCCTGTCTACAGAGCGCGGGATTTTCAACACGATCCTGACGAAAGAACGGTAATATAGAATACTTCACTTAAAGCTGAAAGGTAGCCTCGTTGGTTTGGCGTTAGGTATATGGTTTGAAATTCTGCAGTAAGGTAGTAAAATAGCTGACGTGGTCTTCCTGCACACTTGCTTTCTTGCTTAGTTTTTTTCATTCGAAATTCTTGTAGGGCACTTAAAAAGCAATAGTGCGCTGCCTTGCAACTATTGGTTAACTTTCTACTTGCAGGGAGGCCTACCTAGAAGTAATGAAGTTCACACAGTCCTGGAGAATGTGAAAACGGATGGTAAGCAATAGTATATATATAGCAACTCTTTAAGACAAAAGACAGAAATGCAAGCGCTCTGAGAGAAATGTTTAGCAATATATCTGTGCTGACATATGAGACACAGTACCGACTGAAGTTGACTTACTTGAAAAAATTATTCGTACGTATGTACCTATATAATCTACTCGCAATTATTAGCGAAAGGAATCGGACAGGCGTCAGATATCCAAGGGACGTAAGCGATTACCGATTCATGAACCGCGATAACGATGAAAGTCTCCTAGACGTTACGCCAACTCGCTCATTTAAAAGCGCAGAATTGAACATAACGCAGAGCAGTGGGAAACTGAAGGCAAATTTATACCCTGTTACGTCTTATATTGTTGCATGGAAGGCAATGGTATGCTGTAAAATGAATAATTTATAGGTGGTCTTTTTTTTTCTAATGTTTTTGCATCAGTAGCTACGTCAGCAAGCGTTGTTGTTTTGCAGTTTATCTAGAGCTGTATTATGCGGATGTAATTTTGCTCGCAATTTTGATATCTAGCTCGGAAAATGTTAGTTTTGTCGGTTCTGTCTCGCCCTCCTTTATTATTGTGGATTTCCAACACCAGACCGGAAATGATGCTTCGCCAACATGTCTATTTCGAGCCTGTTAGCTACTTACCACGGCTCCATGGTGCAGGTGACAGAGTTTACGCACGCCGCATTCAATGTTGGGGCACTGAAGAGCCATGCGCGTCGCGTCCAGTTTCTTGAGGATCTGTAGACAATAATCTCCCTTTGTTAATGAAAGTCGTCACAAGAAGCGAAAAAGTTATCTGCGCGAAGCTTTCAGCGCATCAAACAGAAGACTGCGTTATTGATGACACTGTTCAGCGGGCTTATAGTTTAGGCACTTGTGAGAAATTACAAAATGCGAAGCATTTCTTTGCGTACTGCAGGCACTTTTAGCGTTTCTATCTACGCATCTATCTATCTATCTATCTATCTATCTATCTATCTATCTATCTATCTATCTAGCCGCCTACGTCTGGGTGCTCTCGTGATCACCCCTTTATCTTGGGGTAGACCAAAATTAGTATGTTAGAGTAAGATGGTTTGACGAATATGACTCGCTGGTCGTGACATGAATAACGTGACAATCCCGTCGCGTACGTCGTCAAACCCTTTCGGGCCAACCCTGTGGTACATACCACAGGCGGGTATGTGCCACAGGTGATTGACAGTTTATACTACCCAGGAACGGCGAGAACAAACATTGGCGAGAACAAACTTTTAACGCGAGAGCGTTAAAAGCTGACATCATCAGCAGCGTTGACCGGACGAATGCAAATAATAAATGTCAGGGGTCCCAACAGGAATCGAACACAAGCATTCTGCG
>JALIZH010024324.1:0-27677 GCA_030522465.1 Rhipicephalus appendiculatus
ATTCTTCGTATGAATTCTCCTTAATTTTTGAAAAAGTATGTTCATGAGCCACATAAAGCGTGACTTGTTTCAAGCATTTTTTTAGTGAGGCACCCCTTGTAGTCGCACTGGGTTGCAACATGGGCATGGAACAAAAGCTCTTTATTTCAGAATGAGAGTGCAGATTTCAATCATCCTGCAGTTAAGCATCGATATCTTTCTCGAATCCTGGGATCAAATCGCTTTTTGAAATGACCCATATACGGGATTTGGGAAGTTGATAGTTCTTTGAAATTGGCAACGTTAGCGACATTCTCTTGAACCCCCCCCCCCCCCCCGCACTTCTTCATCTTTACTTTACTGTCACCGCCTTTGCTGGAGGCTAAGCGTCTTGACTGCAGCCCACTAGCAGGATTTGAGACTGACCTAAATATTGCGACTCGCAATTATTGCGTGAGACTGGCCTACATTTCGGCGGTATTATAAATTTAAATGAAAATTTAAAATCAGCAAGTTGTACAGTATAACTTGCAAATTGCAAAAATAACTTCTGTGTACTAAATATGAAATGCGCCTTTTGCTATCAAATTGACGAACTTGCGCACATGTTGGCAAAAGCGTGGCTACCACTCGGCGCCAAACGAAAAAAAAATGAAGGTGGACTGGTGATGCTCAACAAGATGTCACTACTTCAAGCTGGACTGGCATTACGGTAACTACTTCTCATTTTCGGTCCGCGACGTCAAGCAGACCTCCTTTTATAATTAATGTTCCTGCTGACAGGCTGGCTGGAATGTTCCAATCTAACCCTGTCTCTAGCAATTACACCATCTATTCTACATGGAATATATGCACGTGCACGCAACTTATAGTTTGTGCATTTATTTTCAATTTGCTTATGGTTTGAAGACCAAGCACGAGAAGAAAGAAACAAATGTGTTTTGCTGATTCAAAATGATATTATTCATTCTTGAAAAATAATGAAAACGTTTCTTAATACAGTTTTCTATCACTTGGCTATAAATTTGGCGATAAGAATTAAATGCCTTGGCTACTTTGGCTACTTTAAGCTTGAGTTCTGGCTCCTTTTCGAATCTAGCCAACGGGAACCCTGTTTGCGAGCGCCTGTGGTTTATGGCGAATTTACCCAACGCTGCGGCCGGCGCATTGAAATGTCTCCAGAGGAGGTATCTCTGCCGTGAGCTGTTCGACAATTTTGGCTTGTGCGCCAATGTAGAGAATTACTCTGCAGTGGTAAATATGCCCCGAATATGTGCTTGCAACGGTTTCACATACTCAAAGTAGCCAATCCATCTAAGTTTCATTCTTTGATGGCGCCTTTGTGACAAATTTATCATCTCCGATGCCTAGTTGCTATGTGAACTACTTCAGCCAATACAAGGGGTTTAAAAAGTCGTGCACGCTAGTCGTATACCACCAGGCGTTAACGGTGATGCTGCCACGCCAAACTGTGCAATGCCCGCCAAACAACGACCGACATTTAGCAAGCCCTGACATTTTTATTAACAATAAACATTCAAGTGGTTGTGTGACAACAAATTGTACAGTCGTGTAATACCATTTCCTTGGAAGGACGGATCAACTCCATTGTTTCTTTTTTTCCACCATGAAGGCTCGTACGCCTCAACAACCACTATGTGTCGTTTTTTTTAAATAGCGACGTGCCGAATGTTTCGAACGGGCTATTTTCAGAAATGCGTTTTTATCCTGATACTTTTAGACCACGACAATGTGAGAAATGTCTGAGGTGTGTGATATGATGAAGTGCGATCGCACTTGTCTCAGTGAAACATGAGTGGTCTGCATAAAAAAAAAAAAAACTTCGCGGTCTCGAGACTGCAACAAAGTTAATTGTTCTGGTTTCTAGTGTTGGAGAAAAATTGTTATTTTGCACTTTTACTGCTTGTTTGAAACTTACTAATGCGACTGGCGCCGCTGACATAGTATTTGGGAGACCATCGCCTTGTGTGCATATTTGTTGTTCTTCCACCATAAAATCCAGCTGTTTGTCAGCTCTCGTATTTGAGCTTATTTCGGTGATACCTCGTTCTTCTTTTTTTTTTCATTTTCGGAAGTTGAGTGTGCCGCCCTGCAAAAGTCGCGCCATGTCTTCAAATTGTCGTTACGATGCGACTGCATGGGTGCCGGCAACAACGTCGCTCAACGCGCTCACAAGGTTGTAACGGACGTCCAAGAGTACAATGAGGTACTTACTTTGTTGAGCGGTGATGTTGCGAAGGTCTCAAGCAGCTACAATCTTGATAAACTACTCGACAAGCCAATGGCGGGTAGGGTCGGGGTGTTTGTACCTGAACCCCGCAGCTGATCATCTCGTTCACCACTAGAGGTACGATACCTATGCCGGTGGCGACCTCATCGTCTACTCCGTGTCGCTAGTTGATGACTGCATGGATACAGGATCGACGTCCAGGCGATCACGCTGAGCCAAAACTGCGCCTTATAGGTAAAGGCAGTTTCAAGGCAGAGACATCCATGTAGGTTACTGTAGAAGCTAGCCAGGCTAGCAATCACACAACAGAGAAAGGCCGAGTGAAGGAGCGAGTAAGAAGTTATATCTTGGGTGAAGAATAGAACTTTTCAGGGGAGTGGCTCAGGCTGAAGCACTGATAGGAATGGATTTGAATTTTAGCGAGACGGTACCGGAAATGGTGAAATCGAAGTAATGAATTTTTTTTTCGCATAATTGCGTGTCTTTTTCAATCTTACAAATGTTTTATATTTCACTTGTGAACCTAAGAAAACGTGGAGAGGGAGTTATATATGATTATATACTTGGTCTCAAAATAATGAAGGTGACAAATTCCTTTATGCATTTGCCTTAGACGACTGAAAGACGTATTAGGCGTCTTCTTCTTTTTCTCCTTTTTCTTTCGCTTCTGAGTCTATTGTATTTATCCTGATAACCACTAGACCACTACTTGACCACCGAACCTGTAGACTACCACTGCGGGTGTTCTTTGCAACATACCGTGCCATCCGTCGATCCCATACTTCTGTGTATTGTGATTTAGGTTTTTCTTTTCGCGCCCTCTTTTACTGCCCCGTGTATCAGCTAGAATTCTACCCTCCTTCTCTTCACTTCCGCATAATAAATCAAGTGGCGCGAAAATTTTACGTTCATCCATTAAAAGCCGTAACTTACGCCTGTAGGGTAGCAAGCACGAAAATGCTTAGTTAAGCTCTTTTATTTCCGGCATATTCTCCCTCCTTATACTCTTCTCTGTCGTCTTCTCACGGCTCAGTTGAAATATAAGCGCAAATATGATTAGACGCACCATCCATCGCTCGCTGAGCATGTTCGATCAAAGCATGTTCGATCAAAGCGATCAAAACTATTTGCGTTCAGAGTGCAAGTTTTGTGCGCGCATTTCTTTTGAGTGGAAAAGGCTGGAAGAGTTGATTAAGGGTTGTCGTAAGCGGGTGAGCCTCGCGTGACTGCTAAATAGCATTGTTCGAAGCATTTTTTACGCTTAAGCAACTATCACATTTTCGTAGAAACTCCTCGCAATCCAGGCTGTTTTGACGAAACTTTTCCAACCAAAAGATTAGCTTTTTTTCCCGAAACTTCTGGCAGCTTTGATGTTAGGGCCTCATGCTCCAATATCAAAGGTGCCGGAGCAATCTCATCAGAACTTTCATTGTGCGCCGAACCCATGTTCTTTTAAAGCATGTGCACATTTAATAAACGAAAGCCACGCGAACAACGTTAACAAAAATATCCGCCGCTAACTAGCGATAAGTCCTAAAAGTTTAACCCGATGTATATAACGAACTTTGCATCCAACCATATATTTGTTATATTGCGTGCATATTAATGAAAAAAAAAACTCCGGAAGGAAGCTTTGAGGTGTTTCAACTAATTACCTATTTCACAAACGTGCCGCCATGCAAAGTAAGCCGTGACGTGAGAGTTAATACTCAGTTTGTAACTTTGCGTTAGAGTGAACGGGGTGTGCTGGCGTTCGTGAAGCAAAGATACTTCACAAGATCCGTAAAGCTCCAACTAACAGGAACTTTATTTGATCGCATCTCTTTCAGAAATGGTTTCCGTGATAACAGCGCTAAAGAAATCAGAAAAGGACCGAATATTATTAGTGAAACAAGTTATCCTTTAGAACTTGGGGCTCCACGCTGAGATAGTTTCGCAGTGCAGGGTCTCAAACTACCGTCTACAGAACGCAGTAGAAAGCAGTCATTACTTCCAGAGAGCAATCATTTCTGAAATATGTCCCAATGTTCTGCTTCTGAAGCTTCGGTGTGTGCGGCAACAGTTGTACGCGGAGGCAGGCCACGGTGCGAGTGTTGGAGTCGACAGTAACAAGTTATTCTAATCAAATTGATTCTTTTCTCGTTCGGGTGCATTTCTGCTCCCCAGCCATGAACCCTTCTGGACTGTCGATAATATACAGCCGTATCCTACTTTCGCTCTCGAGTGGTTTTCCCTTTTCATACTCACTCAAGATGGCGAGAAATTACCAATTCTCGAAATTCTGCTGAGTAGTGTCGCCACAAACAGATCCCCAACTTGCAGCTATCTCCTCAAGCTTTGAACATTGGCTCCGCGGGAGTGGCTTAGTATCAAGCCTGCTGTTCATCTTGCCCTTTTGTCCGAAATCCTGCCAAAGTATCGCGGTATCTGCCCCGCATTTGAGTTGTCTAACAAGACTGAAACTTGATGTTGTTGGTTGTACTTCATGATAAACTGGTGTTTCGTGTTCCTTCTTTCCTCTTTCCGTGTATGGTTACGCTGCCGGTCCATCATGAAGTACGGTGTCCAACCCGCGGCGATTTTTTCCGATGTCCGTCGTCGCGGGAAGGGACACTGTGCACAATAGGCCTATTCAAGCCTTTTCACGTTCAGCTGACCTCGCCCTCACCGTAGGTTGTCACTAACGCAGGTCTTCATTCCTGGGCTTCGTTTATTGTAAGGAAGACAGACGCGTCCGGAGTCCGATCGTCATTGCATGGTTCGGAGCCAGTTTGCCGTGTGTAGGTATATGGCGTAGAGCAGCCATAGTATTACTCCATTTCGTCGAGGTAGTCAAAAAAGGATTTTATTTACACTGCAGAGGCCATAAGACCTTGATACTAGTCCAGCTACCCCGTTTCTTCTCTCGTGCTTGCTGATGCTTCTTCTTCATCTACTGGTGGTCCGCCAGCGCTCGCGATAGAATCTACGTTCCCGGCCGCGCAGTGAAGTGAATCGCGCTATGCCAGGTTCTAGAACGTATTAACAAGCCTTGTTACGTCATCTCCTCATCGTTCCGCGGTGCAAGAACAGAATTTAGCACCCGCACATCTTAGCTGATGCCTGCGCGACTGTGTGATTGTCGACGCGGCCTTGTCTTATCACCGTCAGCTGTCTACTGTTCTAACTGACCGTTCATTTCGCGAAGCTTCTATCTTCATTTGGCATGCACACTGAAGACCTTTTTCCCGCCAGCTTACGGAAGAAGGCAGTCACGTCAACAGGCCTCTCAGTCCTCTGTTTCGACTCCACTGCCTGCAGGAGCTTTTTGGCAAATCAGTCCAGCAGATTCTTCCCGTCTAAGTTGCCACACCCGGGTGAGGGAGTTCTGCCGTCTTGGCCCCGATGTCCAGAGTATAATCAATAGATGCATCTTCTTTGGCGAGCTGCAAGAGATGCCCTCGCAGCTTCTGGATGACAGCCTGGTCTTGCATGCGAATGTGCCCGTTGGTTCCTACTGCCTCGGTCGACTCCTGTAGACTGCTCTCCAGGCCACCCAGTCGCGCTTCAATGTCTGTTATTTGCTGATGCGGACGTTTAATGTCTTCTGGCTGTATCTTTTTTTGGACCAATTCATCGTGGTGTCGTTCGTCAACCAACTTCTGCTGCATCTTGAGCACCAAAGGGGACTGCTGGTGGTGTGGCTCTCACGCCAGTGAGAGCCACACCACCAATACTTATCTGCCCTGTACCCTGCTCTCTTTCCCGCTACGCGCCCGATCATTTTCTCCTCTCTCTCTTTTCTTTAAGGGTTATCACCACTTCGAGGAGCATTTGTTGGGGGGCTAGTTGGTAAGACATATTATGTAAACTAAAACTGCGCTTGCGACTAGACACTCGAGTAGAAGCAGACAGGATGAAACAGGCAGGACTGCGTTCGTCCTGTCTGCTTCAATTCGGCTGTCTCGTCCCAAGCGCAGTTTAAGTTTACATAATTATCACACCCTACACATCTCCGAAAAGGCTGAGCGTGTTTTCGCAAGGATTTAGTGGCTCTGTCATTGTCATTCAACTACTACGGTATGCGGGTATGCGCCACAGGTGTTTGACAATTTCTGTCTACCCAGAAACGGCGAGGACAGACAATAGTCATTTAAAAGCGAGAGCGTTAAGAAAAGCTAACATCGGCAGCGTCACCCGACGAATGCAAATATTAATTGTCAGGGTCCCAGCAGGAATCGAACCCCAGCATTCAGCATGGCAATCAAGTATTTTAGCATAGAGCCACGCCAGGTCTCGCAATTGCGTTTCAAATAGATCCCTAATGTTCGTGAAACGTCAATTGTGGCTGCAGTGCTAGCTATCCAATTTCATAAACGATACATATGTATCCCTATGATACAGCCGTCACGCTTCGTTAACGTCAGTTGCAGTTAAGCGCCATCTACTGAAGTTGATTTATGTAGCAGTGTCCGGTGCTACCATCTCCGCGAGCACAAGTGCTACATATTAGCTTACCGCTTCTGGTGGGGCTAATACCCATGTTGCTGGTGGCATGGTTACGCCACTGTAAACAACCGGTTATATAAAAGATATGCGACTGTTCAACATATGTCTAAGCGTAGAATACTTGTACGTATCTTTAGCGTCATTTCGTAACGTTTCACTGAATGAAGAAATTACAATACAGTCATCTTACCTCCGCACGCTTCGCATAACATCATTCCCAAGGTACGCGGGATCTGCCAAATTTTTCGAGGAACTGTGGTAGCACGATATTGTTGCTGTTGGCCAGCTGTAATGTCTAATTTTGTTTATTTAACGTTTTGAAAACACTCAAAAGCAATATGTGAAGCAATATGGAGCGTATTTCAATGAAATGAGAGAGTTTCAGCGAAATGAACGCACAAAGAAAAAAATTCGTCGAAATGCATATTGAAATTAAATGATGCAAGAGAATGGCTGACGTAAAGGAAAGTTTGAGGTAAAACTGTAAAAAGAGAAAGGATACCTTTTTCTGGATATTTAATCCAGACAACTTATGCAAGCACGATAAATTTCGAAAGGAAAAGAAAAAAAAAACATCGACTCACGAGGTGGTCTTGTGCACAAAAGGGTGATGCTTTCTTTCGGAAAGTTTTATTGTCTACTTACTGCATCTCTGCAAAAAAAATTTTGTGGCGAAATATGACGGGTGCGTGTAAAGTTTCTTCCCTCCTGGCTCTCTACCAACAAGGAGAAACCAACACCAGTCTATATGTCTAATAACAAAAACTGAACATCATGACTTACCTTCAAGGCAGCCCTATTCATTTAATCATAAGGCGTCGCGCAGCCTGCAGATATTTTCTTCACAGTTTTAAATTCTTATTACGCTTTAAGCGTGCTTAATTCAAAAGGTAAAGGAGCACACCAGAATATGCTAACAATGTCTGACTTCACACTCGTGTGCATATGGCGGCGGGTGCCAATGAGCGATTGTGTAATGTCAAAAACAATGCAGTATATACAAGAACAAACAGTGTAACCGAAATGAAATGCAACGCTGCGCGTGCGCAGCATCTTATGTCAATTCTCCGTGCAAATCAACATTTCTACAATTTTTTTTTCTGTGCAATATGGTAGTCTGGAATATACCGAGGTAAGAAATAAATCTGTATAATGCACTTCATACTTGCACTTCACCCTAAATGTGAAAACATGAAACCCAATGGAGAATGTACCACATTGAAGCCTACACTATACAAGAACGCCGAGAAAACAGCGAAACGCTTTAACTAGCGCTCCGTGTTTTCCGACAAATCGGAAAAAAATCGGATGAACAGTCCCTGGTAAAAATTTCAACAATTCGAAATTATCCTATACGTCCCGATTTTAAACGAGCATTTTCTTCATTCAAAGAGCATTTTCAAAGTCGACAATCATCAATCGAAAAGAGTGCACTTGTATGAGCGGCAGTAACTTCGTAAAGTATTTGCGTCTTTACAACAAGCTTTAAGGTTGTAATATGATCAAACGCAGGTGTTTTGTACTCAAGTATTTGTGATTGTCTTTGCATGTGGTTTACGAATAAACAGACTCTCCAGCCACGCATAGTCCTTAGTTTTTAATATTAAGAACTGGCCATACGTTTCGAGACCCAGTCTATCTCTTCTTCGGGGGGTGACTGTCCGGCCGGCTGTGAAGCTAGCGCTACGACGTACGTAGCTTCACATCAGCACGAAATAACCTCGCAGAGCACACAGAGCAGATGGACCATCGCATCAACTTCGACGCCGCCCCGCCATCGAAACGGAAGGTAACCGCACGAAAATACAATACGTGCCTAAAATCTTGCCATATTCAAACGACACTTGGAAACATTAACCACTCGACGGGGACCCATCCGAGGGTGTATGTACGTGGTCGCCGGAACCAGTGGAGAAAACAACGCAGTACCAAAAACGACGGTGGAGAGGTAGACAACCGCTAAAAAAAAAACAAAAAACGCTAGCTTCGGAGCCGGCCGGACAATCGTCCCCTTAAGAAGATACCGAATGGGTCTCGATACGTAGGGCCAGTTTTTAATATTAGAAACTGAAGACTAAATGTAGCTGAACATCTGTTTATTTGGATAATTTTACCCAGCCAGACAAATGTCTGTATACGTGTGAGCGTGTGCACATGTTGTCGTGTTCCGATATCATTTCATGTACGATCAAGATGAGCGAAGCCGGAAGGAAAAGCCTTGAAGCAGTTTTTTAGATGTGAAGCATCTTATGGCGAAGCTTAATCCGGCGGTGGTGTGCGGCGTGACCACCCTTACTGCGCAAGCGCAAACCCTTTAAAAAAAATAAAAATAAAGAACCTCCTGTCCCCCCTCTCTCTCCTCTAGGCTTCCCTGCCCGCGGCAACCACACCCTCACTGCGCATGCGCCTCCCCTCCTCTCTCCCCTCCTACGCTCCCCCCTCTCTCCTCTAGGCATCCCGGCCCGCGGCGTCCACACTCCCACTGCGCATGCGCGTCCCCCCCCTCTCTCTCCTCTCCTAGGCTCCCCCCTCTCTCCTCTAGGCATCCCTGCCCGCGGCGTCCATAATCCCACTGCGCATGGGCGTTCCCCCCCCCCCCTCTCTCTCCTCTTGAAGGCATTGAAGGCGCGTATGGCACATCGAGCGCGCAAGGGTCAAAGCACCAGCTTCGACCTATTTTGCCAAAGTGATTACAACAGGCGGCACATCTCTAGTGCATCTGCGTGATCGTCCGAGTTGAGACCCTCCTCTCGCTCTTGCATCTCTTCGCAAGAGGGAGAGAACGTTCAGTGGAGGACGAGAATATAGTGCAATGTCAGCGCAGATGATTCGCCCGTACCGAAAGAAATCGATAGGCGGTCCCTTCACAAGCGAGATCCTCTCGTTCGAGCTGCAGAGTCAGCCGCTGTCGCGTGGAGTCTTCGTCAACTTCCATGTCTGGCTCTGCGGTGAGCGTGTTTGAGTTCGAGCAGATCGCGAAAGCAATTTCCATGGCCATATCCCTTGCGAGTTTACCGCGACGTGTGCTGGGACCGTACCGGTAGTTTTTAGAAGCCTTGCCCCGCACCCCTCATCTTAACGGAAAGCACAGCTGAAGTAATTGGGCTTTTCTTTATTTCTTATCTACCTCCTCTCGTTACCTTGTTGGCATGCCGTCAATTCTATCCCACTGCTAGGGTATGTTAGGTTTTAGTCTTAATACTAAACTTCTCTTGACAAAGCAAGGAAAGGGGAGACTTTGGAAGATCGATGGATCCAATGAAGAATAACTCTCTCTGTGTTTTTCCAATAGAACATTTGTTTCCCTTGCTCTGCTCTTTTATCTTAATGTACTTTCAGAAAAAGAATTTTCGACGGTTAGACTACTGAGTACTATACTATGGGAGAGGGGTGAGGCCCCCCCCCCCCCCCTCAGCTTAGAGGTATGCGGACGTCTGCCATTTGCATCACTTGAAGTCTGCTTTAATACATATCACCAAATTGAACTTTACTACCACACACGCTGAGAGCTGTAGGTGAACCCTAATGTGTAGCCGGTGCAACACTAATTAAGAAACATTTATGAAAGAAGGGGTTGCGTTAATCGGGCAGGAAGTGCAAACTTTGATGGAAGGGGCGTGGCTACGCGTGCTATCTCTTTTTTGAGTTTAGTAGACGGCTCATACTATTACAAAATGTAGCGAAGAACAGCTCGAAACACGATTCGCGCTTTGCAGATGTCGTACTCCCTTGAGCCAGCGTTTTCCAGAGCCATCCCAGATTGGACCCTAAGGGAGTTAGCCGGTAGCCCTATTTTGTATAACATGCCATTTTGTTCCCGTGGCATTCATTGCTTCGGCCTTATGGCGAAACTGACTTTCTGTATTTTTCGACAACTGCTTATTTCCCATGGAGCTATCTAAAACACAACTTTTGATGGTCACTTCCGTTCCTGTAAATTTTTTTTTATGGACAGATCTTCATCACAAAGCTGCGATGTATTTCAGGTATGCGAGATTGGAGTCCAGCCTTTGTAAACAACACCTTGGAAACGCAACCAAAATTGCTAATTCGCTGGGGAGTATTTCTTCAATTATTTCCACTGTAATCTACACCATCATTGTGGCAGATTAGGGAGGCACAAAGAAGAAGCTCAACCAAAGTCATGGGTGAAGGCCTAAGCCAGCAACGGTGAAACAGGTAAACGATGTTTTCGAGATGAAGTGCTGAGGTTGTTTTAAGGACTTCCACTCTACCAAATACCACGTTCGTTCAGATTTAGCGTACTTTAGTGAGTAGCCATGTCTCTAGTGAGAAGCCATGCTTCTCATTTCACTATCACTGAGCCCTGATGACCTAATTTGACCCCATGTTTGTACATATGTAAGTACACTCTTATCACGGTAACGTTTAGGACAGCATAAAACGGCAAGTAACCTATAGTTTATAGGTTACATGGCTGTTACAACAATTTTATCTTTGTGTTTTCTTCATTTACCTCTCACATAAAGGTTACATTGACAGAAGCGTGTCATTTTAAAAGCTAAAGCACCGCGATAGGCATTGTAACCTCTAGATTGTAACTTATAAAAGCGCAGTGACTCATCCGTCAGGGGACCTACACTATGGAGTGGAAGTTTATTGGTCAATGTGTCAAATCGCGATCTTTCTTGTTCAAGGTTGGCTTTAGCAATTGAACAGTAGATAATGTACAAACAGAACGGCTATTAGGTAACAGCAGAAAAGAAAATAAGAGTAGCAGCGATATTAGATTGCGGGATACTGTTGCAAGTGATGGTGGGGTATGAATTAAAACTGCAGTTCAATAAAGTTAGCCCACTTCACACGTAATTAAAGAAGGGGCATAAAATCCGAACAGACATGGGCACAACAACCGAAAAAATTATAACGATGCGATCGAAGAATAATTCTGTGGAGCGAGAAAAATATGTTCCGAGACTCGCAATACAATTTATCCGAATTTTCTTGTTGTCTTGTCTGTTTAGT
Organism: Rhipicephalus appendiculatus; assembly: GCA_030522465.1. NCBI lineage: Eukaryota > Metazoa > Arthropoda > Arachnida > Ixodida > Ixodidae > Rhipicephalus > Rhipicephalus appendiculatus. Next base: position 11,705 of record JALIZH010024324.1, read on the forward strand.
TTGTTTTTTTTTTGTCTTTTTTTCTCGCGAAAGTTAACTGGCCGTAATGTGCAGCAAACGTCAGGTCACAGCATTGCACCATACATGCTTAACCGTCATCAATTTGCCAACACAGGAGAAAAAGATGCCGCTAAGTTCACAAAACAGCATGCGACGGCCGCTCCAGTGTGAGCGCATAGAGGGATGTGTGAGCTCGCGGTGATGGCGTGACTCACAAATGTGGCGTCTTACTGGCGCCGTTTCAACCAGTTTCAACCGCATCGAAGGAAGGACGGCGTCATCTCTCTGAGGCTTTGCACAGCTTGAGGTGTATGCCGGGAAGGGCATTCGAATGAGAGGCGGTTGGTGTGGTGTTTGAAGTCGCGCTTGTGCTGCTCTTTGTTTCATCGATTTAACCAGGTTTTACGCTCCTCGTTTTCATGACGTGCGTTGCCTAATGGTGTTTTGTACGTGAGTGACGCGTACCTGGTGACACAGTAGGCAAACACACTCGCAAACGCGCGATCCGCCGCAAATTAGCCACGAGGCAATGCAACGGGGACATGTTCCGTGCGCTGCGCTTCCGTTGCAATGAGCTCCATTGCCGATTCTTCGCCTGTCTGAGAGTGGCAATTATCGAACGTGCTGCATCCGTTGTTACGGTGGCCGAAGACAGCAGCCAATATGATCTAGACGTAAGTAATGTTCTCTGTTCAGTGCATTATTTGCTTGTGTATGTGTGTTTATGTCACGTGCTTGCAAGAATTTACGCTCATGCTTACGCTTCTGTAAGAGGTGGACCATGTCAGAAAAATAACTGATGTCATGTTTTATGCAATGCATTGTTATTGGCAGAATTCAGTTCGCGTTTGTCCTTACAAGGCGGGTGTTTGGGCGTATATTATCAAACATCCGACCAAGATCATTTGTTATCTTTCCAGTTTATCTGAGGAGCATGAAGGACAGAAGTTTAGTCCTTCTTGCTGTCATCGTGTTGGTACCTTGAAATTGCTCGATGAAGCCTGCAATCACGTTGTGAAATATTGTTGCCAGCAGCAACGAAGTGCCCCATATAAGCGCTGCCCAGAAGATTTCTGAGTGCGCACTAACTTGCTCCTCTGGGTTTTTTGTCACGACTTGGTCGCAGGTAGATGATATCTGTGTGTGTGTGTGTGTGTGTGTGTGTGTGTGTGTGTGTGTGTGTGTGTGTGGGTGAGGGGGGGGAGTGAATGAGTGTTTTCGCGTGCGTGTGTGTGTATCTGTGAGCGCGCGTTTGTGTGTGCGTGCGTCTGTGTGTATGTGCGTGTGTGTGTGTGAGAGTGAGTGCGTCTGCGTGTGTGCATATGCGCGCGGGCATTCGTGTGTGTGTGTACGTGTGTGGATATGTCTGCGCGCGCGTTTGTGTTGGTGTGCGTGTGTGAGTGGATGAGTGCGTTTGCGTGTGTGTACATATATGTACCCGCGCGCTTGTTTGTGTGTGTGTGTGTGTGTGTGTGTGTGTGTGTGTGTGTGTGTGTGTGTATGTGTGTGTGTGTGTGTGTGTGTGTGTGTGTGTGTGTGTGTGTGTGTGTGTGTGTGTGTGTGTGTGTGTGTGTGTGTGTGTGTGTGTGTGTGTGCGTGCGTGCGTGCGAGTGAGCGAGCGAGTGAGTTTCGAGCGCGTGTTTGTGTGCATGTGTGCGGGTGCTTGTGCATGTGTGTACATGAGTGGGTAAGTATGTTTGTGTGAGCGTGCGTATGTGTGCGCGCGCGTTTCTCTCTCTCTCTCTGTGCGTGCGAGCATGCGCGCGCGCGTGAGTGTGCGTGTTCAATTTTTGCTTTGGTCGGCTCAATGTTTCGGGTTTTCTGCCTTCACCATGTATCATCCCCACCAGACGGGCTTCCGTCAAACTTTTTCTGTGCGTTGATCTTGACTTGAAACCTTACCACAAATATATACCGTAGTCATCTTCGTTCCATCGTAGCACTCATACAGCTCGCAATGTAAGGGCGTTCAAAATTAAGATGACTTGAATTCATGCCCACGCTTCCGCTACTGCAAGAGGTGGGTCGTGTCAGAAAAAATAAATTGTCAGTCTTTGACGCAATCAATTGTTGTCGGCAGTACTTGCTCTGCGGCGCTTGACTATACGTCGAACTGCGTCGCTATCTAAACGGGGCAGCTGCAAAAGATATGTTACGCAAAAAACAATACGATGTGGCTTAACTATATTTCAGATAGCATGAATGCTAGCAATCGTGCAAAGTAGGAGTCCGAACGGGGACATGGTTGGTGTGGTTGTTATGTCTTTCGATGTTCTTGGTTATGTGTCGATGTGAATCTGTTCTCTTACAATAAGGAAATTTTTGTTGTTGTTCTAGTTCTGTTCTATGGTGAAAGGAACGGGCCATCGTGGTTAGAAAAGCTGAATCGGTATACATGTTATGTAACTGTCATAGCCGGAATGTTTGAAGGTACGTAAACAGCACAAATGTATTTTTTTTTCTTTTTTTGCCATATTCATTGTCTTGCGTTGAAACTGTTTACAGCATACATCCTTCCCAAGGCATGCTGCGAGGATCTCCAGGCAGCTGGAAACTTCCCGGCGCCGATATGACTTACGTTCCGTGCAGCCCAGAATATGAACTGCTACGTGGAATATACTCCTTGAGGAGAACAATTAGTTACGAACATATTAAATCTCCACGTGAAATGCTAAGTATGGTCACTGAAAAACCTTGGTTCGCCGTGGTGGAGCAGTGGGTATGGTGCTGGGCTGTTGACCCGAAGGCGGCGGGTTCGATTCCGGCCGCAGCGGTCACATTTTCATGGCGGCGAAATGGTAGAGGCCCGTGTACTCTGCGATATCAGTGCACGTTAAAGAACACCAGATGGTCAAAATTTCCGGAGCCCTCCACTACGGCGCCTCGCATAATCAAATCGTGGTTTTGGGACGTGAAACTTCAGATACTATTACGAAAAATGTTTATTTTACAATTTCTGTTTGTAATCACCTGGTGCCGTGTTTCTGCGACGAAACTGTCTCTTACATTGTAGTTTGCTGACTCTTGTGCTAAAGAGAAGCAAATTACATGTGGGATTAACGTATTTTTCAGTTCAGAATTTTTGTTTTCGGATAAACGTATTGCACAGGATATTAGCTTTTAGGAGCGCTTATGTATTGGTCAAGTGACACCCCCCTTCTTTTTTTGGGGGGGGGGAGGGGGGGGGGGTTAGTATCTGTCTTACATTGCATGTTATCAGCAGTTGTGCGCAATGTGGCAGTAACCGTTGCCATACTGTAAAACAACTGTACTCTTCTTTTAGGATCCACTGTCCAGCAAGGAGATTGCGGAATCAGCAACTGATATATTGTCTGAAGAAACATGATTGTGCGTGCATCAAGAGAAGGTTTTACTGCAGGTCCTGACCACCTGCTTCTGTAAATTTTTGCTGACCACAGGTGAAAGCAAGGAGAAACGCTTTGAATACCGGTGGCCTTCTATCAGCTAGGCAATCCCTGAACCAATATTGAAAAAGTAATCAATAAACTTATGTGAATTGATGACTATCACGCAACTTTGATGCCTTTTGCTTTGAAGGTATGGAAGCAATAAAGTATGCATTCTTTTAGAATGGTTCACGTTTTTTCTCCTACAACTCCTTATGCGCATCAATTTTTGTACAATGCTTGATTTGGTCTTCCTTTTAAATTTTTCTTTAACATTACCTTTCGTTTAGGTACATGGTCTTGTACGCCTTCACAAGCTGTGTTCTAGAGCACATGCTCAGGAAACTCGAACAATGCCCCTACACTGCAAGAGTTGTTATCACTATCAATTTCGTGTTTTGCACCCACGCAAAAAAAAAAAAAACTGATATTTATTTAAAAATGCAATTACGTGTGATATTGTGGGCAAAGGCTTCCCTTTTTCAAACTGTGCCACAGATGCCTGTTGAACCATTAAAAAGCACATACCTGAACAAAATAAAGAAAGTGCATTTGGGTCACAGCAAAGGAGAAAGTAGGAGGAGTTGCACGTGTATTGTTATATATGCTGCACGTATGTGTTAATAGTTTGAGTGAGTTAGTAGCATTACAGAAATGCAAACATTCCACGCACAGCCCAAGCGACAAAGGTAAAGGACTGAAAATCGCCCTCTTTTTGGCTGCCCTCTGGGTTTCATTGTCCTGCTTATGCGCAACGTGCCAGCAGGTATGGTATGCCGCACACATGAGTAAACTTAAGAAGCACGATTCTGATCACACGTTATTTGCAGGGGGCTCCATTCAGTGTAACCACTCTACCTATGATCCACCAACCCAGATGTCGTCAAACAAAGGGTATGTGCCTCTTTTTTCTTCCCATCTTCTTTCTTCGACACATACCGGAACAGTTGCTCCGCGCATGATCGGCCCAGCCAAGTGTCGCTTAGTAAAAGAAGCGTGCGCACGCCTAATCTTTCGTACTTTCTTCTGCTCCTTTATTAGATGTGAAGCATCTTATGGCGAAGCTTAATCCGGTGGTGGTGGTGGTGGTGGTGGTGGTGTGCCGCGTGCCCACCCTTACTGAGCATGCGCAAACAGTTAAAGAAAAAATAAAAATAAAAAACCTCCTCTCCCCCTCTCTCTCCTCTAGGCATCCCTCCCCATGGCAACCACACCCTCACTGCGCATGCGCCTCCCTTACTCTCTCCCCTCTTACACTCCCCCCTCTCTCCATCCCTGCCCGCGGCGTCTAACTCCCCCCTGCGCATGCGCGTCCCCCCCTCTCTCTCCTCTCCTACGCTCCCCCCCCTCTCTCCTCTACGCATCCCTGCCCACGGCGTTCACACTCCCCACTGCGCATGCGTGTCACCCCCCTCTCTCTCCTCTCCTCCGCTTCCCCCCTCTCGCCTCGCGACGCCGACGCAGGCAGCGTCTGCTAGCGAGTTTCTTGGTTGAAAAAACCGACTGCTCGCGCTGCACAACCGTTCACTGGCCATCCCGTATATATGGCAATGGATCTTGACCTCCAAGGTGGTGCCGGTGGAAGATTTCTCCTGTGCGTTGTTGAACAATAAAAATTCGCAGCGTGCGCGTTAACTAAAAGCGGAGTGCGGGTCTCTGTGTCCAGTCGGAGTCTTCTGTCTCTCATTACCCATTAGCAGCGATTGGCATGTTCCAGTAGGAAACACTGCTCCATCACTGCCTGCTTTGCGCCTCCCCAGTTTTCTCTCCTGCGCAACGCTGCGATGAGTGCCAGCGTCAACGCCGCCGCCAGTGTAAGCGTTAGCGCCCGCTGCTTCACATCTACACATGGTTCCCTTTAGCGGGAGATGGTGTAATTTTTTATGCTGTGTACACATATGTACACATAGTGACGAGAACGTTCACGGAGCATGTCATGTGGCCGGCCCCTCTCTGAATACACACGCTGGAGCATTGGAATAATTCTGGGACATGTCTGCTTAGAGCACGACAGTTGCGGTGTCTGTGGCATGAGATGTACGTTTTCCTCATCCCACGAAAAAACAGAAAACAATGTCCTTTGGAGTTGGCTTAGAGCTCGCATGCATCATAACGTCACACCTTCCACCACAAGCATCGAGTTGTTCAAATGGGGTCTGCCCATAAACGAGCAGTTAAGAAGATCAGGTGATTGACAGATATTCTTAATTATGAGCTGCGCCATGTTTGTCAGACAAGTATCCTCTCTTGATCCAATTACATAAAAGATTAAGCATTACAATTTGCATGTAGATGGCTATTAAAACCGCACAATGAATTGCGAAAAAAAAAACAAGGCACGCGCAGCAAGAAGTCCGAAAGAGTGGAAAGCCGTTCTTCCGTTGCTGCGGCACACCTGGCTGATCAATGCATGCGATGAGCGTAACCTCCTGGAATGCGTCGAAGAAAGAAGAGCGAAGGAAAGAAGAGGCGCAGAGCGGTGGCCGTACAAAATCTCCTGCAAGCCGTTTTGTGTGAACAGTATACTGTGTACTGTGCAACGTAACCTCTATTTTTACGTGAGAACGCTCGATATTGTGAACCGGTGCTAAAGGTTATTTCTGTGACGTCTGTCTTAAAAGTAAGTTTGTGCATTTTTAATAAAGGTTAATTTTTCAAAGGTTACTAGATAACTTTTATTTTATAAGTACACAAATTTGTGAAATTCTGCACCTTTAGTAAACGTTACCGTGCTTAGAGTGTGTATACTTGCACCACTAGCTAAATTTTTCTTTGTGAACTCTCAGGTAAAGAAGTACAACAAAAATTCTCCGACAAAAATAAAGTTTGCAGTGCTGAAAGGGTTCAGCTCCTTCAGACAAAATTCAGGAGACACGTCGATTGAAGCATGCATCATAACATCACACCTTCCACCACAAGCATCACACTCCCTCGGTTTCAGGCATTTTTGTCCATGTGAAGTGAATAAATTATAATCTGCGGTACCACTGCGAGTGTAGTTGGGAAATGTTTGTGTTTGTGAGCGCTGTAAGGAGGGTCTGTGAGAGAGGTAAAGTGTTGGGGCGGAAGCCACTGGACCTGTGGTTTACTAAGTAAAATACAAAGCTGTTAAACACTCTTCATCTTACTTTAGGCATGGTTTGTGGAAAGGACCATGTAGATCAGGAGTCTCAAACACGCGGGCCGCATGCAGCCCGCGAGGCTCTTGGTTGCGGGCCGCGGCCCGCATTTGACTGTGTTCACCCCACATTTTTTTAATATTCTTATTAAACATGTTCGTGAGCCACACAGGCCTCACTCGTTCAAGGCATTGTCTCCGCGAGGCATCCCATGTGTTGACCTTGTTTTAAAACATAACCTTGACAAAAAAAATTATATGTCAATATCAGCGTCCAGATTTGTGTCATTATGGAGATCGGTATCAACATGTTGTTGAAATCCTGGCACGAAATCTTCAGAAATGACCTGCATATGAGATGGGAAAGCTTTCTTTTAAATGGCAGCGTTTGCTGGAAAATTGAACATACTGCAACCCCCCCCCCCCCCCCCCCCGCTTCTACCACCTTCACTGCCGCGGCCCTTGCGGGACTAAATTGCGTGACTGCGGCCCACTTGCTGAGGCGAGTTTGAGACCCCTGATGTATATGAATACAAACGTGAACCTCCGTGAGTCACTTGGAGTAACTTGTACTTTAGTTAGTGCATCCTCCCCTTTCGCCACTGCTCCTCCAGTATAAAAAATCTAGTTAAAGAAATGAAATCAATTGTCAAAAGACTATTTGTTTTTTGTTTACCAGAGTATCTGCTGTCGAACATCAAATAGAAAGAGGTGTAATAAATGCTGCCATGTTTTTGTGGTCAACATACCCTGAGAAATGGTTGCTTGAGCAGCCGCTGCGCTTCGTTAGTCGATTTCTCATGCTTTACGTTAACGTTAAAGCAGAAATTTGGGCTAGTTGGTTTTGACTTTAATACATAATATAGCGGAACAAAACAAGGACAGAGAAAGATGCACACAGGACGACGGCTAGTCTTTTTTTTCTTTTTTTCTTCATTCTGCCGTCAATGCAAGCTACACGTGTCAAGCTACGCCTCGCGTATGCACCTTTCCAAAAGGTCAATCTCTTTTTTTTCTTAGCACAATTGAGGGCACAGTTACACACCTATCTGCCTCCCTGTGTATATACCTGGCCTCACAGATATCACGCCGCATCTGGTCTTGACCCCGTTTTAACCCCCGAGTTGCACCACCCACACCGCTTACAATGATCGGCCAAGTGGCCCCCCGCGGCAAGCGATGAAGCCGCTGTTCGACGCTCTCTTAGCCGGTCATTCAAGCAGCGCCCCGTCTGCCCCACGTATCATTTTCCGCAAAACAAAGGGATGCTAGCGGTCGTCCTGTGTGCATCTTTCTCTGTCTTTGTTTTGTTCCGCTATATAATGTATGTACTTTAACCTTCGCAGTGAAGTATGGTGGGCAGTGCTCATTCGCTTTCATAGCGAGACAGCGCGTGGAAAACAGGACAAAGAGAAGAACACAGGGGACAGGCGCTGACTGAAAACTGAAGTTTAGTGAAAACAAAACCCGCTTCTTATAGTTGGCAAAAACGCCACAACAAAACTGCCAATGATATGGCATCACGTGAACATTCAGGAACAAAAGAAAAAACAAGAAAAGGTTTCAAGACGCATGACAAACATAAATCACTACAGCTAACAGCACCGATAACCGCACAACGACAGTTATCTGACAAGATTATCCGGAAGGTAGCGATAGTCAGCCTCCGACAAAAGTAGCGAGGGGTGACTAACACACGTGGCATTCAACTTCTCAATCATGGCCGGTTTAACTTGTTGCCTAGCCACTCGGTGCTTGTGGGCAAACAAGATCTGCGTGGCATCAAAAAGCGGCGACCCCCTATTACAACCGTTGCAGTACATAGCCAAATGCGTGTAAGAAGTGCCTTTCAAAGAGCTGTGATGTTCCCTTAGCAGAACGTTCAGGCAGCGCCCTATTTACCCAATGTACGAAGCACCACACAAGAATGGCACACGGTACACCACCCCTGACTAACAGTCAACTTTTTTCCGATGTTTCACGCCAAATTCACTCCTTGCTTCATTTACTGTCACCTTTGGTTCAACGGCTGCGGTAACCCTTCCAATTCTGCTTTTTCGCCGAAAACAGAACGTTGTTGTGACGTTTTTGCCAAGTATAAGACGCGGGTTTTCTTCTCATTAAACTTCAATTTTCAGACAGCGCCTGTCCCGTGTGTTCATCTCTTTTTCCTGTTTTCCAAGCGCTAAGTCTAGCTATGAATGTATACCAGCTCGCCCAGTACTCCATTTTACTGCAGTTCATCTCATTCCCTTTTACACCAGTGGGTCAATGCTCCGCCGATGCCTGCCTACTATACGACGAGACAGTGATTTCTCCTGCACCGATGCCCACACGAGTTCTTGAAGGCTTCAACCTCAGAGCCCTAACACACAGTACAATCTTGATGTCGCCCACAAAAGAAAAGGCCTATTTCATAAAACATAGGCAAACATTAGTGCACTGACTGAATATGAGCTAATTGGCAACAACAAACAGGGAACATAACGAAGGTTTTCACGCCACTTCTTTACAAAATGGCAACAATAGTGTAGAGACAACTGCAGGGTTTATATTACAAAGACAAGCTGCTCATTAATGGCGAAATGCATTGTTATGGTGGTAGATGTGGTGTTATTGCACCCCTTTCAAAAAGCTATACCCTACGAGCGCAATGAACAGGGGAAAAACTGGCTATAAATATTTCTGACACGTTAGTTATCAGCGAGTTTTTTTTCCCTATAACCCACACACATTACAGTAAACAGGGGGTGTCAGTCAGACTAAGTTCATGCACACTGCCCGGTAGTACCTAGTTGTTATGAGACCCCCACCTTTTCTTTCCGGCGGACATGAAACGAACGCGCCAAAACAGTATCACCGGGCGAAATAGCTCCTCTGACAGATTTTTACGAGTAACAAATCTGCAGGAGGAAACAGCAGCAGACAATATTTTATTGTGATGGCTCTTCGGCGAAGGAAGTGCATTCGGCGACCTCCCAAAGTGGCTTCTGGCTGAGAGTAAACAAGCAGACACAGAGGTAACACAGTCCTTTCGCTGGAGTGTTCTTTACGGCCATCTATATATATATGCTCCTTGAGCAGTCGTATGACTACTGAAGCCTCCTTCATGTCGCCAAAGTTACGTGTTGCTTTATTCCATATCGCGAGTACCTCCAAAGCTCTTGTTTAAAGCGAAGTATATTTTAACACGAAAATGTTTTTGCGCCGGGGTCCACCAAGACTTTACTGACGTACTTCCGTAATGGATGTGACGTTCTTAAAAGTTACGTGAACAAAATGCAAAGAAAGAAACCAGATGAAAAAGTTTCACCAATTCGGGGGACACGGGAGTGGAAACCATGACCTCTCGGTCCGCGGCGGTAGAAGCCCGGCGCTCAACCAACTTTGCCACAAACACGTTTTCGAGGAGCTCTTGAGAGGCGCCTTATATATATCACACTCCTCCATGTACCTGCGCTTTTGGTTTGTTGGGGCGGTGCCGCCGCCTACGAGCGCAGAAGAGAAGTACTGCAATTATGACACCAGCGAGCACTGACAGTGAACGCTTCTCTAGTCTCAGCACTACGGCCCTCCGATGCCATTTTTCGAAGGGACGCTGGCATCAATTCATCCTACCAATGTCACCTAGGTAGCGTTGGCCCTACTCAGCACAGCGGAGCGTGGCCTCCGCAATCAGCTCCGATGTTTCTGAAGCTAATTTCGCCCGGCCACGAGCAGAGGCTCTGTGACGACGCAGGTTACGTGCTTTGTCTTTCGCGTTGTGCTAGCGTGTGCAGCTTCCATATGCACCAACGGTGTTTCTCCGCGGTCTACTGATACGAGTGCGATGGCACCGACTACGAGATTTGCTGCATTAGCGCCGCCAAAAGACAACGGCGTCGACGGGCGAATGTCGCGCAAGTGAGTTTGGAGCAGCGAGGGACACGCCGGGGGGGAGCGGGAGGCCTGCGCGCGTTCACGGCTCAAGCTGAGAACCCTACCTCTCGCATTTCCGAAGTTGAGCGCATCGTGAACCAAACTGGTTGTCCTTACACACACCTGAAGCAGGACCGAATCGATCGTACTTTCGCCGAAGCGACCCACCAGCCGGACGCTGCTCGCTAACACGACGCCGCATGCCAAGCACATCTACAGGACGGTCGCCGACCCTTAAATCATGCACCCTTCGGTACAGTGGAACTTAAGCTCACAAATCGATTTAGTGAAAACCCATTCCACGGTTTGCGAACGCCTGTGGTTCATGCGTGATTTGTGCGATACTCCGGTGCGTGCCATGCAGTGTCTCCAAAAAATATATTCCGGTCGCGAGTCGTTGGTTGTCGTGATGGAGATGTGTCACCACGCGCCAACATGGATGCATCAACGTTTAAGGGTGCTGTAGCCACTAAACACCAACAGATATTATATATCAATGTGCAATAAACATTCAACTGCTTCTGTGAAGACATTAATGAGAACTAACAGACAATTATGCCAAGGAAAGTATAGGGGATGTTATTAGAAGTAATTGTAATGTAAACGTGAAAAAAAGAAAAGTGGACGAAAAGATAAGTTGCCAACGGCAGGGACCGAACCTGCGACCTTCGAATAACGCTTCCGATGCTCTACCACTCAGCTACGGTGGCGGTCATCCCTCCGTCCACTTTATAGGGTATATATGTGCATTTAAACGTTAAAAGATTAAACAAACAAATAAGTAAATAAACTATTCTGTGCCAGTTTCGTTCTGTTTGTACTGCTGTTATTAGGCCTTTTCCCGCTAAATTTCACTTGAAAAGACAAACATGATGTTTTGTAACTACAGAACATGTTTATGGCCTATTTGCTCCTTATTTGCTTGTTTAGAAGTCCCCACCTGCGGACACATCATTGAACAGCTAAATAAGCACACCACACTCACTTGCAGTTAAAGATTATCTTGAGGGCCGGCGCCGCCGCAGGTCTCTTCACACGAACTGCTATTCTTCACGGAAAATTCAGTATAGGGGAGAGGGCGTCAAGTCGTATCTGGTGTGCTCCACCCTTTTTCTCTGTTCGGTCCACACAAACACACAGGGTGCCATACTTCACGGTTACTTACAGCGCACACCTAAATACAATATTCCTGAACTAATGTAGAACTCTGAAATGCTGTTGCGCGGCTTCTGCAATGAAAATTCTATTGAATAAAAGCTTATTTTCAGTGCTCGTTGAACTTGTTGCAGCAAAATTTACAGTTGATCAATTGAGTGTCTGAATAAAGCCTGGCTTGTGCGCATTTTCTCTTCTGTTGTTTCTGAATTTAGCGCTGTTCGGTATATGTGGAGTGCTCTCCAGAGTCCCCTCCCCCTCTTACTCTATATCTACAAATGTAAATAATCTATTCAAATGCAAGGGGCGGTCAAAGTACTTGTCATGTGATCGGCTCACTGTGCTGCCAAGTGCAGGGAAGGCTTATCACCAAGTGAGGGTGTGCAAGAATAGCTTCAGTTTGCAATTAGTTTTCTTGGACGTTCACATGAAGTGCGTACGTATATTAATATTTCACAGAAAACCTAATCGTTTTTCTACTGTTAGGACTCCAGGCGTTATATGTAATTCGCTGTTATTCATCAACAAAATAGCCACACTGTGGTTCTGAACAAACGATCCATTACAAAAGGTGTGGGGCAAAAGCATCTCGGTTCCTCTTTGGTTCCTCTTTAAACACAGAAGACATAATCTTCTATTTATGAACGCTGTTGGATTAAAACCTTGTGACACTGAATGAATGAAAACAACTTTCATGTAACAAACAAGCGAGCCATCGCAAGAACAGGACCGTAGGAGCATGCTAAATACAAAAAATACTGACCCTTGCACGCACATGTTATATTTACGCGCTTGTTTTTCTGTTATGATCTTGGTCCTGCCGCATTTGAACTGACTGCATCACGCCTCACTGTTATACGCCACCAATAAACCTCACACCGCCGTTCCCCGAAGCACTCACGTCACGAACAAGTTTGATATGTCTTGCAATCGCTGGGAAAACAATTCGCTAAATGATTTGTCTCATTTGATTCTAGAATGTAAATCGTAATCACACAAGAATGAATTCGAATAGTATAGGCGTGGAAATCGCGCACCCCTAAATTCGCAAACAAATCATCCGCGCAACGACAGGCTGCTGGGCCGGTCGCTGGTCCAATTTACACCGGACTGGAGGATGCATTTTTTTCAGCAATCCCATCACTTAGTGAGTTAACTACCAGATATATATTCGTAGTGACTTTTGTTGTAAAGCCCTGAACATTTTTTTTATTGAAGGGTCGTAATTGTGTTGCGAATATTGGCTTTCTCCAAAACGTGAGCAGCGAGTCTGAGAAGCCCTTTCAGATTACGACATTCGAGTTCAGATCAATTTATTACAGAGAGGCGTTCATAAAAAAAAGGTGGTACAAACTATTGATACGCTTGAGCTGATAATTTTTGAAACTGTTTCGATTGTCCATTATCTGTCAAACGAAAGCGTGTGCTTGAAGGAATTCGTAGAAACGAAAGAAAAACAATGGCTAGTCTATTGTCTATTATCGAGAACGTGCTGTCTGCGCGACAACCTCCAATTACAAATGCAATTAGGATACTTAAAAGAACGGAAACTCTTCTGCTTTATCGCATCTCCACGGTGTTCTCGAAAACCCGGTTCTGGTAGTTCCAATCAGAATTTCGCAAATGACCGTCTCTCGTGCAGTGTCATACCTTCGGATTCGCTGAACATTGATTATTAGAGTGTTTTAATTTGACACGTAGCCTAAAGCACTAATAGGTAATGTACAGACAAGACACACCCATATTCAAGTGGAAACCACATTTTCTTCCCTCGAGGACATGCGATATTTAGGAGAGGTGTTTTGTAGTCACACAACAATGTGCAAAGTCTGGCGGGTGCCCCACTTGTAGTGAAGCACGTCGTCATGTTTCGCGGCTTCCCTAGATTTTGAAAGTTTCACGTCCTTAACGATCGATGTACATTTTAACGCCACGGTGACCTTTTTGAAGTTGGGTTGAGGAACTGAGTTTCTAAACCGCACCGATAATTTCGCCATGCAGGCTTGTTCCCTCAGGCGTTCGTTAGGGAGCAGCAGCCTGTCTCGCACACAGCAGCGGACTGAGGCAGCGGTTTAGTGCAAGTGACTCCGAGAGCTAATAAGCCTTTTTTCCTTCCACCCCGATGAAGCTGGCTGCGTTGCGCAAACACACGAATTAGAACAAGCCTTGGTGCGACCCCTGGAGGGCGTCGCGACGCAGTTCACGCGTGTCCGCCTGGAGCCCTTTACGATGACTTGCTTCTCAAAAGTTACAGTTTCGAAGAACAGCCGGCATAGTGACTTAACGATTGCCCCCAGGAAAACGAAGCTCGATCGAATATTAGTCCTCACATTGGAAGTCGTTGCAATACTGTAGCCATTTAGCCATTCCCTTGCCTGATATAAGATTTGCTCCTTGACAGGCATTTCTCTAACTTGTGTCTGAACTTCAAGCGATCAACGTGGCTACACTAATGTAGTGTACATATTTACGAATACCTACAATTGGCGTGGCGCAGTATTGTTCAGAAATATGAAGCACTTATGTGCGCCTTTTTTAGAGTCTTTGGAAATAATAATTTCCAAACAATTCTATTCGTTGAACGGTCGCAGACCGTTCGCAGCCCATGTGAATCGCAGACCATTCGTAGCCCATGTGAAACGAAAGTGCCATTAGCGGCGCTTGCTAACAGACCGAACGGAGCGATTTTTTTCGATGCAATCACAGCATGTGTAACAGGCTTTACATATAAGAGTGTGGTTGCGACAGCTTTCGACAGGCATCATCGGACGGTTGGTATGCGTGCTGTGCTCTGACAGCGTACTTTGTCTTGAGACGACAGACAGCAATGAAACCACTTCGCTACCTGGAGTGACTGTATCCGCATAAACCAGCGTTTTGCAGAGTTACGCGATATCGGACCCAAATTAGTGAGCTGCTAGCCTTTCTATGTATAACATTGTATTTCTTTACTGTCGCATCCATTACACCGCCGTTGCTGTAAAACTGCGAGCTTTTTGTTGAATTGCTCGTTTTATGAAGCGCCGCGTGCTTTTTTTTATTTTTTGCGATAGCAATTATATGGACACTCTCGGCTGGTTTTCGCCGTCGGCGTCGCCGTTGCCCTCGCCGTCATGTCCCGTACATGTATATGTATCTATATATTTATAAAAGACACAAAGAAAAATAATTCTGAAAAATGTTTCCGATGCGCGGCATCGAACGAGGGACCTCTCGCTCTGCAGCGCTAACCGCTGAGCCACGAAAGCGCACGTCCTTCAACGCTCAAATGGCGAGCTATTTATATACAGCGAGTTTTCAGCGTGTTTTCAGCATTACCAGCGAGATGGCGCAAAGGCCGCGCTTGGCGGCGCTTAGCTCGCCCCCCCCCCCCCCTTGTCGCGACGCCCGCGCTCATGCGCTCATCTCCCCTCGCGCTGCCTCGCACGCTTTGCCCTGTGGGGGGGGGGGGGGGTAGACGCCCTTGCGATACTGTGACTTTTTTATGTAATATCATCAGTTAGTGATGTTTCTGGTCTCTGCGTGCCGCAGTATCGATTTATATAAATGGGAAAGGAGAATGATATATTAATATATGGGTATTTGAAATAAATATTCCCACTCAGATTAGGCTGTGGGTGACGCCTACACTCCGGCTAAGTCTTTGCAAGCAAACTGCGTACCAGCTGGTAGGTATCGATTAAAATGAACGCTGCGTAATCTTGCGCGTGTTTGTAATACCAGTAAAGCTGGCTCATGTGGTTATTGCTGCCTTTCCCGCTTTGTAATTGGCCCTACCGACAGGAAGTGGGCCGTAAGTCGTCGCGGGAGTCGAAACTCCTTCCCAGGCCCTGTCATTAATTTTTTTTTCATTTCAGCCCCTCACCAATGCACAACTATACAGATGGCAGGATTTGCGACGCCTGACTGTATCACCTGCACAAATAGCAACAGCGTACTGCTAAGGAAAGCAAGGGGGGAGAGAGAGAAAAATCTTTGTAAGCAAATACGCACACATATAAACAACTCAGAAAAGGCAACTACTGCATACGGCCACGGGTGCACTATGTTTAAGGCAGAGTTGACGTTGACAACATCGTCAAAGGGGAGCAAACGGCTTCGGGGAGGCATGTAAATGAGAATCTGTTTTTTTCTGACGCAGTGTAAATGTCTGCAAGCGGTTCAAAATATAGATTTACTTCCCCGTCTCGGTAGAAGCGAAGTCGCACGACGCTGCCAAAATCGATTCCAGCCCGATGGTTTCGACGAAGGGTCAAAAACGAGGGCGCAGTTCTTTTTCAACTCGAGGCTCTGGTGGCAACGCAGCGGTGGCGAAACACCTCGCGTCTCGTGCTCATCACCTTGAGTTAAACACAGTCGGATATTCCTGCAGTGT
>JALIZH010024325.1:0-19381 GCA_030522465.1 Rhipicephalus appendiculatus
ATTGTGCTACAGGGCCGTCGGCACAACTAGTATACACTGACCGAAACAAATAACGCGTATTCGGTACACTTTTTATAGCGTATACTAGTTGTGCCGACCTAATTAAAATAAGTTAATTAAAACCTAATTAGAATACGTTACTATAACACACATAAATGAACATATTATCACATATTATTTTTGTTGCAATAGTATACCGAGTGCCTTGAAATAACGTTGTATTATTTTGGCCAATTTACAGACAGTTCTTCATAGGTAGCGTCTGAAAGGGTTAAACGAGGTACAGCATTGGCGGCAGCATGGTTTTGAGGTGCTGTGCGCGAGGTCATGGATAAGATTCTCACTCACTGCACAAAATTCTGATCAGAGATGAATGCAAAAAAAAATACAATGGAAACACTTTTTGCAATGCTTTAGGCTGAGGTTAACAAATTCCCATGAAAATTAAACAGAAGTTCTCCCCTACTCCGTTCCTCATAGCCCACTGAAAATTTATGCCACTTTAAACCCGATAACATAATTATATACATAATCTCTTGCGCAGTTACCTCACTGCATCTGATCCCTACAACGTGTTTGCATACTTACTTTGCTCCTTTAGACCTGATACACAAACTTGTAATGCGCATTGTCACTACATGCAGATAGAGCCGTAAAGGTACCAAGTATATGAGAAACAAGAATCTCCCTCGTTTCCATTAAGACGTATGAGGTCTCCGATAATATGAGTTGTACCTTTATTGGGTTTGTATATTCGCCATGGCGAAGCGTATATGCAGCTTCGGCAGTGTTAAAACATGCTAATAGCTCATGCGTAGTCGTATCTTTCAGTCCAGAGATCATGCGCTTTTTTTGTTTTGCACGCAGCACAACGCTGAGATGTACGCACTCACAGATGATCGCGTCAAACGCATATTTACCTTGATTGAAATGTCTGACCGTGATGTTCCGTCAACAACCAGTTGCTGCCACCAGCCCACAACGAGTGCCAATGTTTTCGCAAACACGATGCATCATTTTTCACACAGCACACACCACACATAATATTCTCAGTTTCACCATCCGTAAAGGTGAACCAGTATTGCCAATGCCTTTCAACGCACCCAACACACCACAATAAACGCTGCACATTTTCGAAGACTATGCCGCTGTTCCTCGCACAAGCCGCCATGTGTGTTCACTTCAAGATCAACAGCCAGCCAGCGTGGCAAGTTTTTCGTCACGCAGTTTACCACACACCTAGATGTTCTCTGACACATACCACAGCTAATCTTGCCACATTAAGATGAAGTTTAAGCTTTTTAAAAAAAAAAGAAAAAAGCTTGCCCAAGCACCGCGCGACTATACCACGCTGAGCCACCAACGAGGGTGTTTTGCCAACCACTGCCGTGCACGTGCGCCGGTGATGTCATGCTGTGACGTACTCCCCGGAGAGGTCCATTCGAATTTAACCAATAAATTCTGATTTAAAAGGGCACTTTCAACGTTCAAAGGGCATTTTCAAAGCTGAGAATCATCAATCAAAAGAAGCGCACCTACATCAGCGGCAGCTGATACCTTGTAAACTATGCTTGCATCTATTACAACAAGCTTTAAAGTTATAATACGAACAAACGTAGGTGTTTTGTATTCAAGTATTTGTTCTTCTATGTATATGTGTTTGTGCGCTTAAACCTTCCAGACATCTAAAGTACACTTAGTGTGTCTGCATGTTTTCGTGTTCAGATATCATTTCATCTAAGATATCAAGTATTGAGAATAATAATAATAATAATAATAAATCCTTTATTTTTCATCAAAAAGATGAGGAAAGCTGGGAAAAAAAGATGAGAAGCAGCTTGACTAGTTTCAGCTCCCCCCCCCCCCAATGCACACCTTGGCGAGCTTACAGCAATGCAAATCAACAGCTTTATTAATAGGGTAAATGAACAGGAAGTGAGAAGAAATGAAAGGATGGAGAAACAGGATTGTCAGCAACAATGCAAAGCATAGTCATTGGAAATAAAAGTAATAAGAACATATTGCAACAACTTATAATGCAAAATTAAACATCGAATTTCGGAGGATTGGAGATTTACGAGAAATAAACTCCGATAAACGCCAGCCTTCCTCCAAGAAAACAAACTCCGAGAAACGCCCTCCGAATTTCCAGAAAAATTAACCCCGAAAACATGGAGCCCTCTGTACAACCCACTCTTGCATATAACCGGCAGCCCCAACAAAACAACACGAGGGAGAATTTGAGGGACACTAAAGTGAAACATCGAATCAGAATATACATATATAGTATATATATTCTCGTGTATTGTCATGAAGCCACCATCTCTGAATTACCGTGATGCCATATTACACACCAGAATTCCCATATAACCTCCCTCAACCTTAATTCCAATTTTCTGTATATTTCAAGCAGGTAGAAATACAGTATACACCTGCAGAAGGCACAGAGAATTCATTTGGACAAACTGAACTTAACTAGTCATATACTATATATACATATACTGTTCTTTCTTTCTACTCTGCTTCATGACACCTGCATTGTGGGCTTGGAGTTCAGTGAAGAACTGGATTCACGAGCCATGTCTATTAACATCCCGAGGAGCTCTTTTTAAATAGGTATGTGTGTTTGTCCAATGCCACGCACAGTTCACACTGATACAAAGAATGTACTTCTACGAGGAATACGAAAAGCAGGGGTCATTATTTGCGACTGCCCGCTCTGTTCCCGCTACACACTACAATAACTTGTGCTCCCAGCAGTTGCGAAGAATTACGAAATATGATGGCCCATTAGCCATAATATGTCAGGCCAAGCATAGAGCTTCCTACAATATTAATTAGAGGGATCTGTGGAGCTGTGATGATTCAGCCACTATGGGAATAATGAATGGGCAGTATGCGGATTTGTCTAGACTTCGTACTCATGGCTTTGTCTGCTGTTGTGTTTTGGCTTTCGTTTCAGATAAAAGAATGGCTTGCTGTGAACCTTGTGAGCCCGATTTGAATCGGTCCGCCTAAAAGGGTCACGGTGCTGAACTGCTGGACCTTTTTTTAATAATTACTACTTTAAGAAGACGAAAAGCCATAGGAAGCCAAAAAAAACGAAGCTTGGGCAAATGCATACACTACTCATAATTCTCATGCTGACTGAAGCACCATGCGTTGCATCTCCCATAGACACTAGCCATATTTCCCTTTACTGAATTACATTATGAAACCGTACATGCCCAATGTCTACATCTACTACTACTATTGTACACTACATGACAGTTTCTCTCTGCATTGAAAAAAAGGTTGCCCGATTATGTAGCCGGCTTCCTGTCTCGGTTGGTAGTACTGGTTGGAGTCCTAAGGTACTACTGCCAATGGCAGAAACTGCACTTGACACTATTCAGTGCTTCACTGCAGTGCACACTTGTGTTGCGGTGAAGCACATAAAATCATATGTGCTTTTAAAAAAAGCAGAAAGGCTTTACTCTCACTTTGCGTTTTATGTCTAATGAGAAAGCACTGCTGCAGTGGAGTTGTAGTAACCTCTTGTATGCATTACGATTGGCCTCATAAGTTTAATTTCAATAGCGTACACAAAAATATGGCTGGCTCACTCATAATTCAGAGTAGATGTTAACATTAAACATCTACCAGCAAAGCAGATTGCTTGGAGAGTATACTAGCCACAATCTTTAGCATCTTCCCACAAGCACAACCCCCTCCCCCCCCACCCAAACTAATACAATTGCTGGGGTTTAACGTCCCAAAACCACGATATGAATATGAGAGATACCATAGTGGAGGGCTCCGGAAATTTCGATCACCTGGGGTTCTTTAAAGTGCACTTGAATCTAAGCACACGGGCCTCAAGCATTTCCACCTCCTTTGAAAATGTGGCCACTGCGGCCGGGATTTGATCCCGCGACCTGTGGGCCGGGAGTCGAGCACCATAACCACTAGACCACCGTGGCGGGTTGGCCCCCCCAAACTGCAGCACACTACACTGTGCACTGGTCCATATGGACACCGTTGCTTGGTGTCACTGAGAAAGATAAATCTTGGGCTGCGCCTACGAATGCGGTCACAACGTGACAGCAGGGTGGTGCACCACACGCAGCGTGGTGCCATCCCTCGAAGAATGTGGCAACCCGTGCATTCAAGATTACCTCTAGCAGTGGTGCACAGAACTTCCTTGCCTGCCTCAGTAAAAGTAAGTTTGGCAAAAATTGCGGCATTTTTAACGAGAAGACAAGCCTGAGTGTTAGCTGCTTGCTAACTGTCAGCCTTATGTCCTTGCAGTAGTCATAACCGTGCTGGCGACGGTGGCCCACACTCCGGAATAATACTAGTAGGCCCACGAAGAATGGAAACCGGATTGAATTGAGCGCATTAGTATCTCTAGCTATTGTTTACAGACCACGGATGAACCATGCCAAAAATGTTAAAATTGCATTGCGAGCAAGTGAGAATAGTAAATTTTGCTGCTGTTGCCGCAAGTAACGTTTATGTGGATGCAGCTGGGCACATAAGAGTGCAAGAAACTAAATAAATTGCACAGTTAGAAGACTACTGACGATACCAAAACAGCTAATCTCAGCATGACAACAGGTTCACTAAACCAGAAAAGATTCAAAAAGTATTGAAGAGTGGCAATGCCGTGGTGTAGTTCTTGTAGCAGCCTGCCAATCACAGATTTTGACGGCATCTGCTGTGGACAGAGTTAACATTCGATTGGCAAAGATAGGTTAAACTGCATATCAAAGGAGCAAAACAATTACAGGGCAATTTTTAGGAAACTTAACTTAGGCCCAATGGCTCAGATTTGAAGATAATTACTAAAAGAAAACAGTTCACAGGGAACAAGGACAATGGCAAAAAGAACAACACTACAACTGTGTACACTGTGCACGTTCTGTAATGCTGAGTCAAGAAGCCCAAATTACCACTAGTATACGAAAAATTCAGCAGATCCCACGTACCATGGGAATCACTGTTATGCGAAACATGCGGAGCGCAGGTGACTGTGGTGTAAATTTTTTTTATTGAGCTAAACATTATGAAATGGCGCTAAAGATATGTACAAATGTTGTACACACAGACATATTTTGAACAGTCGCATGTTTTGTATAACCAGTTCTTCACAGTGGCATAACAGTGCCAACAGCAACATAGGTGTTATCAACACCAGAAGCAGTAAGCTGAAATGTAGCGCTTCTGCTTGCGAGGATGGTAGCCCTGGCTAGTGTTACGTAGACCAACTTCAGTGGATGGCGCTTAACTACAATTGACGTTAACCCAATGTAACACCTGTATCATTAACGCCTGTATCACGAAGTCCAGCACTCTTGCATTCCATTGCTTGCTGCACAGTTCTTTCACACACCAGACTGGCACACAAGTCACGCACAATGTGCAACCTGCAATATGCAGAAGGCACTCACGTGGGGAGCTCGGATATGAGTGGTCCTTTCCTGTCCTGTATGGAGTGGTCTGGCATGGTGCCCATGTAGAGCTTGTTCTTCAGTACCACGTAGCTCTCTGCATGGAGCCAAAACACACGTGTTACGCTGAGCCTAAAACCCCACTAGTGAAAAGATGGTACAGTAAGTTCCCTCCCTTATGCACTTTATACATAGCCAGCCTTTCAAGCCTGTTAAGTAACTTTCGCTAAACATTCTAGTTCATCACGAGCCCATCGGGGATTTAAGAATGCCAAGACGTGAAAAACAGGAGGAAAATAAAGCCCAAATGGTTGCCATGTGTGCTGGGGTGTTCATTTAACGTGTCCAGCATGTCTGTTTCATACTTTAACATTTTTGATTAACCATGTGCCAACAGGCTCAAGAGTTATTATTAGAGACCGGATTTTAGGCAAATGCCTATTTTGTTCATTGCGTTTCTATTGTGCCACTTTGATATATGAGCACGAATTAGGGGTTAGGGAGGGCTTTTATAGTGTTTTTATAGTACCTGTAAATGCCTATTTTTGGGGTTTGTGCCTAAATGTCTATGAGTGCCTATAAATGCCTATATTCAAAAAACGGCGCCTATTTGAGCACTATTTAAACTCAAATTTTGCTTTCGAGTACAGTTTGAGACCATAATTCATGTCATCAGGCAAAATTGATGTTTCGGAACTCTATGGGATGCCACAACCTAGCTTCCTAGTTCAACAAACTTCCGGTAAGCAACCAGTGAAATGGGACGCGCCGGCCAGTTTACCCCCTCACGTTGCCCCGCACTGACATGGCGCGAGCGGTTGGAGCAGGGGGAGGAGGAGGAGAGGAAAAGGTGTTATTTCTACAACCCTAAATGGGAGCACCTCCCAGCGTATACAGTGCAATGGGGAGAGGAAAATAAAGGTGGCAATGAGGAGAGGAGAAAAGAGGAGCGTGGCGCCCGTGGCCGAGTACGTGGAGGGCGGCTTTTACAGCCGGTTTTCCAGTCCAGTTTTCCCAAGGGATTGTAACAACTCCTTGAAGACCTGGGTGTGGTGGGGGGGGCAGAAAACAGGAGGTGCCTCTGTGCAGCAGCAGGGAGATGGAGAACGAATGCGAAACCATGCATGAAGTGCCGTCAGGGGAATGTAGAGTGCAGGTAAAAAAAAATCAGATGTGCACTTGGCTTTTGTTTCGTTTGTAATTTACTTCTTATAGGGCGCTTCACCAGGTCACATAAGTTTTAGTTAGACACTGGAAGCTGTTGCGTGCCCAGTGAAGAGCTTTGTACCGCAAGAACTTTTTAATTGGTTCATTACGAGCCGCCAAAGCACGATGCTGGTAGGTGAGCTTTAAACCTTTGCCACTCGCAAGCCAAATTTCTTCGCTGCCCTCTTCGGTATCAGAGGAACTCGGAGCCGGAAGATCACACGACGCAGATGCATCAACACATCATGCGCACGCAAGGTTACACTGTGTGCGCATGACATGCCCAAGCCAGGTCGTGCACACAAGCGGTGTTGTATCGTTTCGGCGTTCAGTGTACTGCCTGTTTCTGTGGGATGGATCCCTCTTTGCGCTAGGAGAGGCTGGCATGGATGATGTATCCTTACCACGACACAGCGCGTCGCATCGCTGGAACTGCTGTAATAGACAATGTATCAAAAACACGCCAAGCGTTGTCAGGGCTGGCGCCTGCACGACGCGGCAACGTCGAGAACACGGACGCAAACGAAATGGAGGTAGCTTAGTCTCGCATCGCGCTCGATTCGAAGTAAAAAAATAAATAAAAACGCACACAGATTCCGTTTGTATGTTTTAATATTTCTACAACTTTCATTCTTCTATTCAAGCATCAGAATGCAAAAATTACACATGTCGCCTCGAATCATTCTCGCACAGTCACGTACTACTCTGACGTACGCAGGACCATTCCTTGTTGTACGTCACCTCCTCCATATTGGTGCGCGCGCCCGTGAGATCAAGGGCAAGCGGCGTTTAGTCTGACATTTCACCTCATTGCGGGGCGCGTAGCGTTGCAAATCTTGGCAGACGTGATCGTTAGCGACCAATGCATGCTTTGCACTTGCCAGCTCGAAATGCTCAAACCTGGTTAGGGGGCCCTTTAAGGTGTTCACAGACAGAGGATAAATTGATCCTGCGTGATTACCCCCCCAGCCAATACGAGGCTAAAAGACCCTTCTTGCCTTTTAGCGGTCTGGCTATTGGCTCCTGGGCTGCCCTTCACAGCCATGCCGAAAAGAAGGAGACCCAGGAGCATGTTTATTCGACGGTGGACACTTAACTCACCAATGCTGGACAATAAAAGAAGAGACCGTGTTCTGGAAACCGTGCGGGAAAACGGACTAGTGCATGACTAGTTAAACCACTGACGCCTTTGTGCCATCATAAACTATAACATTTGTTTGCTTTCCTGACGTAGACACAGGTCGCACATGTCTTTCTTCGAAAATTTGAGTTTTTGTAAATATTTATTGTGCCTATATTTACGATTCTGGGGGCCTAAAACTGTGTTTTGCCTGCCTGTTTTTGGCACCTATAAAACGCGATTTTTTAGTGCCTAAAAATCCGGCCTCTAGTTATTATACATGGTTACAAGTCAACAACAGTGTGGCTTTTCGCCGTCAAAAGACCCCCCCTCCAGTCATTCGCGTCACCGCATCATTGTGACGTCGTGGCCGACCGCCTTCACGCCGCGCTCACGAGAGGAACCATAAAGCACGTCACAAAGTGGCCACAGCGTCAAGTTGACGCAACAACACCATTGGCAGGAGACAGGTCCTTTGACAGCAAAAAGCCGCATTGCTCAACTTGTAACCGAGTGTAGTCAAAAACGACAATATCGAATTCAAGCAGATTGACTTATCCTTTGAACTGAACTATTTTCAAACACAACGATGTGTTTAACGTCAATGCATAGAAAAATTTACGACTACATCGAACAGAAATAGACGGAACACTTCATATTCCAAACATCAGCAGTGCGAAACACTCCAAGAAGTTGGCTTTCCCTCACAGAAGGGGACCTTGCCGTATGCGTGAGAGTCTGAGTTTCTGGTGAGTCTGAGTTTTACTGACGGCCGACGCACTGTTCGCCGCTATCAGTGTGCGTAAAGTGTGCATTGTTCGCTCGCCGTTAACTTTGTTTCCCAGCGACAAGTTCGGCCAAATAAAGAGGTTTACCCCGAAGACGCTTACAGCTCCCTTCGTCTACGTCGCGACCAGGTGACATCTGGTGGAGGTGCTTCCCAGTCCATGTACCGAACGCCCCCCTCCAGCAGTGAGCCAAGCCCCCACCGTGAAGACGACATCAATGCCAACCTCGACCAGCGAGCTAGCCGCAGGCAAGGAGGGCTACCTCCAGAGTACGGGCCTCTACCCAATCAGACTCGGAAGACCAAGGCCATGACCACTACCGTCGAGACAATGACCACCCCTGTGCCGCCTACGCCGATCCTTCTACGGTAGGGATGGGCGAATATTCGATCGAATTCTGCCCCATTGGTTATTCGCTTCGATTCGAATTCAGGTATTCAATATTTTCTAATTATTCGACGCTTTCGAATAGGCCGCAAAAGCCACGGACGGCCCAATGTTTTTAGAACTATTCAGTTTCGCAGCTCCGCTCGCGAGCCAGCACACGCGGCCGACGCGTGAACTTTGCGGTGCTGCTGTTCCATTTTGCTTCACTTGCCATGGCCACCCGGATCGGCTACGGCAACGCAGCGTTGCTCCCAATGGCGCGTTGCCGAAGCTCATCGCGGAGGCGACGCACCTGTCGTCGCGAGCTAGGACTCGCGTGGAGTAGGCGCTTGCGACGCGTTACGCGTTTCTCACGACGCGGGAGCGTGAGCTGTGCCATCTTGCTTCATGCCTCGGCGCTGCTGTGCCAGCAAGATGGCACAGCAGCGCCGCTAGTTCTTGCGTCAGCCGTCGCGTCCACTTCGAAGAGCAAACGACCCGCCAGTACAAATACAAATCTCTGAGGCTATGCTTTACACGTCATGGCTGCCATACTACATCCGTAAATCTCTAAGGCCATACATTGTGCATTAAGGAGCCGGAAATACGTCTTTGTGTTCCTCAAGCTTCAGCCGCGCTTACACGTGTTGGCTTATCTCGCCCTCGGTAACCGCTGCGCTGCTGCCTCCACAGTTGAAGATGGCGCCGACCGCGCCCGTGTCCGGTAAGCGCGCGTGCACGAATCCGATATGGAACTTTTTCCTGAAAGTGCCTGCTGGAGGCGAAGTGCAGTGCGAGACTTGCGGAGTTGTTTTGAAGACGCCTACTGGTACCACGACGACGCTTGTCAGCCACTTGAAGAGACACCCAGGCAAGTACAAAGAGTACTCGGAATTGCATCAACTTTACAGTTTTCTGAAAAAGAAAAGTGAACCAAAGGGGCTGTCATCGCAGCCGACCGTGACCAGCTTGTTTAAGCCGACACTTCAGCCGTCATCGGTAAAAGTGCAAGAGATGACGAAGAAGATTGCAGCATTCATTGCCCACGGCCTGCAGCCGTACAGCATGGTCGAGGAACCAAGCTTCATCGAGATGATGCGCTGTGCAATTCGGATACGTCGTTCCGTCGCGGAAGACCTTTTCACGAACGGTCATTCCGAATTTGTACGCAGCTAAAAAGATGAACTGAAGAAGCGCGTTAAGGCCGTATTTGACGACGGTGGTGCTGAGTGCTTCACTTTAACAACGGATGGGTGGACATCGAGGGCCAGCGACAGCTACGTGTGTGTTACGGCTCACATGATGGATCGCAACTTTACGCAGCATGCATACGCCCTCGCCTACAAACCAATGCCGCAGGAGCATACTGGAGAAAACATAGTTCAGTTTCTCCGAGACGTGATCGAAGAGTGGGGTCTGCCCGACGACATCCAGACTTTTGTCATTACCGACAACGGCAGGAACTTCGTTTCAGCCGTTGCCAAATCCAACTGGTCAGGTCTTCTCTGCTTTGCACATACCCTGCAGCTGTGCATAAATGACGCCAAAAGAGGAAGTGGCAAGTTTTTCCGAGCTTTGTGCGAAGTGTCGATCGATTGTAGGTCGCTACAAAAGAAGCGCGCGTGCACGTGAACGGCTTATGGACATACAAAAGGACATGCACATGGCCCAGCATGAAGTGATTCAAGATGCTCGCACACGCTGAAGCAGCGAGTACGCCATGATGGAGAGACTCGTTGAACTTCGTGCCCCAATTTCAGTTGAACTTTGCGATTCTGATGTGGACAACTTAAGCTCCAGAGAATGGAAATTAATGGCTGCAGCCGTAAAAGTGTTGCAGCCTGAGGACCAAGCAACGACAGAGCTGTGCATGGACTGCTATCCCACACTTTCCCAAGTGATACCTCTCATGCATTGTACACAAGTGGTGCTACATGAGCATGTGTCTGAAGGCGAGGAAGTGGCATCGTTTGCAAGGAGCCTTCTGCGCAGTCTTGCCACAAGGTTCCCTGGCTTGAAAATGGCAAATGTTCCGGCAAATGCGATGCTAGTTGACCCTCGCTACAAAGACATTTGCTACACTGAAGAGAGTAAAAAAAAGTGGGCAAAAGCCACACTTACAGCTGCAGCAAATGAGCTAATGCCAGCCCAAAACGATTGTGCCCAGGCACCTGTCTGCCCAGCCATGGCGAAGCCTCCAGCTAACACTCTTTCGAATGTTTTTTCTTCATTAACCTCTGATGTACTGCAAGACAACGTGCACGAAAGTGTCCCTTCTCAAGTGGCAGAATACTTGGGCGCCCCTGTGCTTCCCCGGTCAGAAAACCCTTTGGAGTGGTGGAAGACCCATGGCAGCTGACTGTACCCAGCACCGGCCAAGGTGGCACAAAGGTACCTCTCGATTCCTGCCACACAGGCAAGGAGTGAGAGGCTGTTTTCAACAGCAGGGAATGTTGTCAGCAGCCGGCGGGAACTGCTGCTCCCAGACCATGTCGAGCAGCTGGTATTTTTGCACGAAAACTTTTGAGTGCAGTACAAAAAAAAAAGTGTGAGATTTGTGAATAAAATTCAACTGTTAACAATTTTCAATTTCACAAAATGCTGTGCCTACATGAGTTCTAATTCTCACAAAAAATTGTGTAAATTAGTTGGGCCATGATAAAAATGCTAATTTTTCTTTATAATATGCGATGTACACTACTCAAACTATTGGATTCGAAATTATTCGACCAAATCATTATTCGCTTCGAACATCAAATCCACTATTCGCCCATCCCTATTCTACGGCAACCCAAGGAGCCCCCCAACTTTCTGCGGATCATCATTCAAAGACCCATAAAGCTGGCTCGAAGCATATGACCGCGCCGCTGTTTTCAATACCTGGAGCAATGATAACAAGCTACGGCATGTATTATTTAGCTTTAGAAGACGCCGCTCGGACCTGGTTCGAGAACCAAGAGCGAAGCCTGAAAACATGGGATACTTTTTGCACCAGGTTCCTCGCCCCGTTCACAAGTGTCATCCGCACGGAGAGGGCCAAAGCTCTGCTGGAAACACGTGTGCAGCTGCCAAATGAAAACGTGGAGCTCTTCACGGAAGAGATAACAAGACTGTTCTGGCACGCCGACCCCGCCATGGCTGACGAGAAGCTCAGGTTTCTGATGTGAGTTGTCAAGCAGAAGCTGTTTGCGGGACTTGTCCGCAACCCACCCAAGACTTTCAACAAATTCCTTATTGAGGCCACGACTATCGAAAAGGCACTTGAGATGCACACAAGGCAGTGCAACCGCCGCTCTTCAACAACCAACTACGCCGAAGCTCATGCCCTCTGCACGAACGGCCTGCGAG
Organism: Rhipicephalus appendiculatus; assembly: GCA_030522465.1. Classification (NCBI taxonomy): domain Eukaryota; kingdom Metazoa; phylum Arthropoda; class Arachnida; order Ixodida; family Ixodidae; genus Rhipicephalus; species Rhipicephalus appendiculatus. The sequence goes on from JALIZH010024325.1 coordinate 12,261, forward strand.
AGGCCATTCGAGCAATTGAGCGGGATGAGCTGTGCAAGCCGTTACCTTCGCCGCAACCTCATGTGGATTTGATCGCCGACATTGTCGCGAAGAAGTTCGGCAATAGCTCGGAATTCCCGAAGCACCGCAGCCTCAGCCAGAAGCTATGAGCTATGCCGCTGCAGTACAACGCAACGCTTCTCCATGCTCGCATCCGGGCGCTGCACAGCTCCGCCGCCAGACACCGCCGCCACCGAAGCCATATGGCCCACCTGCCGGCCAGGGCTATGCTCCGAGGAAGACTGACGTCTAGTGTGCCCCCGACCACCGCCCGATATGTTACCACTGCGGAGAAGCCGGCCACACGTACCGACGCTGCCAATACCGTGAGATGGGACGGCGTGGCTTCGCCGTAAACTCATACTACTGAAACGGCGCCACAAACGGCGCCTGGCTGTGGTCGTGGCGTGTTTATGGCTTCGCAACACGCCGCGACCACAGCCAGGCGAACGGCCACGCGACATCGCCGACTATCTCACAGGATTGCAGTGGACACCCCGACAACCTTCTCGCTCGCCGTCGCCAGGCCGCTACACCTCACCGCATCGCAGGCATGCTCAGGGGCCGATCTCCTAGCCCTTACCCGGAAAACTAAGAGCAGCAACCGATGGAGGTGCGGTTGCTGTACGACGAACTACCGAAGATCCACCGCCGTCACCGCTAGAAAATCTAAACAACCCGTTGCAAGACGAACGGGTCTCTGACGTGGAAACTGCGCAGCCAGAAGAAGACATGACGACACAACATGGAACCAGCGGAAAACAAACCAACGCAGCCGTGACCCGACACCACGACCTAACCGCAACGCGAGACGACGAACTAGTGACCTCGACGTTCTTATCAACGGCTACAGCGTGACAGCTCTCGTCAATAGTGGAGCCTGACTATTCCGTCATCAGTGGGCTGTTCGCCGCAATGTTGAAGAAGGTGAGGACTGCTTGGGAAGGCCCCGAAATCCGAACAGCTGGAGGCCGCCTAGTAACTCTGGCAGGAATCTGCACAGCGAGAGTCTGCATTAACAACCGGATTTATCCCGCAAGCTTCGCAGTCCTACAGCGCTGCTCGAGAGATGTCTTCCTTGGTATGGACTTCTTAGGCCTTCACGGTGCAGTCATCGATCCGAGATCCAAGTCAATAACGCTATCCACAGAAAAAGCACTATCACCGCACACACCGTTAGAAAAGCACTGTGTACTATTGCACATTATTAGGGATGCTTTCCCGAAATCTCTGCGTAATTTGCGCACCCCCCTTTTCGAAGCTCCAAAAATGCGAAAAAAAGTGCGCAAATTACGTGAGTAAATACGGTATGATGAAATATGGTGCAGTGGGCACTTTGCAAACATACCTGCAGAGGGCACCCTAGGAGAGTTTAAAAGGGCCGATGTTATGAGCACAGATGTTCCTTTCATCGTGGCACTGCTGAGGTGTCCATCGAGGAGCAATGCGTGGCAGGTGAATGAGAAGGCAACACGATTGGGGCCCAATTACGCTATCACGTTTCACTCTTGCAGGCGAAGCTCAAGCGTCCTCCAAGTATTTTTTTTGTTTTTTTTCCACAGATCACATTCATAAGTAGACATCTCCCGTAATTTGTTTTGGAATAGGTGTCTACTGCTTCAAGTGAAACAGATGAGGTAAAAAGTTAGAGGTTCTCCCATATTCAAGAGTAGATGTAAGCCTGAAATGAGTACAGCATAGACCGCTTATAGCATAGACCGCTTATATCCACACTATAAGCGGTAGTGCACTATAACCAAAACAACATTTTTGAAAGGCTGCACGTGTGCAAAACATGATCAAGAGACAGCCGCTTGATTCCGAGTGTCGGGGCATGCGACTGGGACGTAAGTTCGCATCCGCTTAAATTTGGAAATGATGAACGGTTAGCATCCGCGGACCTGCGGTGCCGACGTAACAAACATGAAAAAAAAAAAAAGCGCCGTAACGGAAAGGACGCCAACCAACTTTCCGGACCTCCTCATTTATGCGGACTTCGCCGCGATATGGTGATACCATAATGTGCAGAAACTACACGTCTAACGGCTATTGAAATTTCCGCACGCTTTCGGTTCTCCAGGCGCGTGCGTGATGTCGAACAGTGACGACCACGAACTGCCACACGAGTGTTACACACACAGGCCCTCTCATTTTGGTCGAAGATGTAAGTCACCCCTTCTAAATGCAACAAGTGCGAAATGTTCTGTTGACTCGGCACAGAACCGCAACTCTGATAGTCCACGGCCACTACCGACGAGGCAGCTAGCGTCCGTTAGGCCTAGCGTGTGGGTTGCAGTGTGGCGTGCCGTCGCGAGACGCTTGCCCAAGAAACACGGAGATCGGGCGTAGAAGAGATCGCACTCACGAACCGAGGGCAGCACGCGTAAAACGAAGTTTCGGTTCGCGGTTGGGAGAACAGCCGCCGCAACTATCCTGAAAAAAGTCTTCCAAGCTTGTAAGTCCACCTGTTGGTGGTCAAAGGCGAAAGCTCGATAGCATCTCAAAGCATTGTCACTAGCGCAGGAATCGAATTTGCATACACGAAATCTGTGCTCTACTACAACGCAACTATTTTCCCAATAGAAAACCGAAGAGACAAACAGCGGTGGACGCGGGCGCCCGTTCGTGGCGGGGCGCGCATGACAGGTCACCGAAGCAAAAGCGGCAAAGGGGTCAAAGGCTACTCCGTCGCCTACGCAACCACTCCCTCTCCTCAAACCCCCTACCCGCGTAGGGCCGTAGAGCTGCTGCACCCCCATTCCCCCATCACCACCCTTCTTCTTTCTTCCCCCCATCCTTGCGCCTCGTTCCTCGGTCATTCTTTCCGCGTCCCCCTCCTCCGTAACGCCGTCATCGCCCTCTCTCAGCGGGCGCACCTGCGCTTATCAAGTGCGCTCGCTCCCTCACTTCTCTGTGGATTTGCCGGCAACCGCATTATAACCGGTCTTTCATCTCGGGGGACTGCACAATAAGCGGTATGCGTGTACATGGAGTCCTATGGGAGGGTAAACGGGAGTCAGAAAAAACTGCATTATAGCTGGTCCTGCACTGTAAGGGGTTACGTTATAAATGGTCTGTGTACCAGCGAAGCAGAGTGGTTGGAAATTACACTAACCACAATCTTGGGCATGTTTGCTGGGGCACACCTCACCAAACTACACTGTGCACTCGTCCATATGGATGTCTATGTTTGCTGTCACTATGAGAGACAGATCTAGAGCTTTGCTTAGTAGCTATGGCCGATGCGGCTACTACGCAACGGCAGGCTGGTGCGCTTCACACAGCGTGGTGCCATCTCTAAAAAAATTTGGCAAACCACGTTGCGAAACCGCTGCCTCTGGTAGCGTGTCGTTTACTCCCTACCACAGGGTGTTTAAAAGATCAAGTGTATGGTGTTCTATCTCCTTTGGAAAATGCGCAATTGTAAATGGTAAATAAAGTTTCAGCGTACGAGAAGTTACAGCTTCAGCAGGGGTGCAACAGCCGAAATATAATTTACAGCAATTTTCGGAGCAGCAAAATGTGACTTTTGGAGCACGAAAATCCAAATTTGGAGCAGGTTACGGGGAAAGAACAACCATTTTTTATCACAAAAGTCCAAATTTGGAGCCATATAAAAAAGAAGGCTTACATTTAGAAAAGAAAACAAAAATATGTACGACCATTCAAACTCACCTAAATCTCGCAGAGTGAACATGAGCATTGCTAATTTCAATGAAAGTAGTATTTTGAACCACGCCACTGTGCCAACAATGATAAAATCCACATTAGCATTTGCCGCGCCTGTCAAATCCTTTGACAGAATCTGTGAATTCAAGTGTGGATTTGCCAAGCTGGCGACCTTGAAATTCGGGAGATTCGTAAAACTGTGACGAGTAGAGGTGGCGAAAAAAAAAAAACTGGCGCACAGTTTTGTTTGTTTTTTAGGGCTGCAGAAATGTCATTCACTGCTCCAAATGATTGCCAGTAACCTTTTTAGACGTCAGCGATCATACTAGTATTCACAATTATGCGGCATATACATGCATGAGTAAGTCAGGAGCAAAATGTTTTGTGTCTCGTGAAGTGCTAACAGCCCCTTCCAAATCTTATTAAGCTTTCTCGCAGGGCACCGCTGTACTGCGGCGAAGGTGGCTTAAGCAGCGTTCTGCACGGGATAGAACAAGGCCATGAAATTTTCGAACCGCGAACTGCAGGTGGTCAATGTGACCTCCATTTCTGGCTGAAACTAGCGTGAAATGGAGAAAAAATCTGAGGCTGGTCGAGCATTTTGGCGCAGCGTGGCGCAATTTCAGCAAATTTCGTGGTTTTGGCTCAGCTCGGCGCAAAAATCGGGAATTGTATCAAATTGGCACAATTGGCGCAGCTGTTGCACCCCTGCTTCAGTGATTGCATGAACAAGCACTGAGATGAACTCTGAAGCAATATAGTTTCTAACTTGTTTAGACTGCCGCCACAATATGTGATGCTGTCCTGTAAGAAGGGATGACTGCCAAGGACCGCAATTTTTTTTAAACTTATGGGCTGATTGCCCGGATGTCTCCTTCACGAAGACTGAATGATCTCGTCTGAATGCCCGTATGTTCTCGTTAAAAACCCCGGATGTCTCTATTGAAGTTCCCAGATAATGGCGCTCGCATTTGGCTCGAGGTCACTTGATGGCCGCCAACAATGGGAGCTAAAAGTATTTCATGCTTAAAACCTTCAGAGAGACATGCATGTGCATCTCGGTGGTGGTGACAACTTTCTGTTTCAGCAAAGTGATCCTCTAGATTCTGGTAGAAGCTTGGCAACATTGCCCGCAGCATTTCTCAGTTCTGGTCACGTTAACAGGGGAGAGGGGAATCATAGCTCAACACCATGCCACCCCCCCCATGTTTTAACATAACCAGATTCTTCGACATGAGGTTTAAGAAATGGTTTTCGTTGACTCTTGCATATACTCTATTCGAGTTCTACAGAATACTGTGTCGCGAGGAGAATGCATACTGAAGCAGGAATAAGCAGACATTCGGCAGAATAGGTGGAATTCACAAAATCAAATTTATCTGAGCCACACAGGTCTGAACTTTGCACAGCTAAGGTTAAATTTATGCGGCTCAACAGGGGACCTGAGGACGTACCTCGATCGGGGTGAGCCTTGTACTTCTCCTCGATGCCATCAAGTGCCACGGTGATGAGGAACGTCTTGAAAAGCTCGTTGGAGCTGATCTTGCGGAAGAAGGCCTCGTTGATGATCACATCGTACGCCGTGCAGGGCGCTCCATCTGAGATGCAGATGGCAAGGAAAGGTCAGGAAAAAATAATAATAATAAATTAGGAGCCCTTCCCCTATCGGCATAGGCGTGCTCACGAGGGGGGGGCAGAGGGGGCGGCCGCCCCCCTAGTCACCCTAAGAAGGGGGGCGCAAAGTCTGCCCCATACATTGACTTAATAGGGAAGGGGGGGCGCTGCGACGAGCCTTCGCCCCCCCTTGAAGGGGAACCCTGCGCACGCCTATGCCTATCGAGAACTTGAAATAGAAGGCGCAAAGTACACGAGGCCGAAAAGGGGTACACACACACAGGGTGCCACTTCCAACAATGTTTATTCCAAGAAAAAAACGGGAGTTATTTATGCGGACAGTGTTGTCACATTTCATTGCAACACTGTCCGCATAAATAGCTCCCGCTTTTTCTTAGAATAAACATTGCTGCAAGTGGCGCCCTGTGTGTGTGTATCCCTTTTTGTCCGTCGTCTACTTTGCGCCTGCTATTTCAAGTCATGCAGTACCAACACGCCCAGTTGTTCACTCTCACATCCTATCGGGAAAACGAGGTGATGACAAGACACGGTACACTCGTGTCATGGGGGGGAAGCGAGAGAAAATTGCGAAGGGGTTGACAGCTGTCGAGGGACAACACATTTCATCCCTTAGTTACACACACATGCACGTTTTGTACACTAACGGTCATTAGTAGGATCGATGAAGTCTAAAAGCTTTAATAGCAATCATGCAGAGTGGCCTACGATGTTGCTGCAGCCTTGAGAAACAATGAACACCACAACATTAGCTGTTAATGAGAACTAACCAAGGAAAGTGTAGGGGATGTTATATGTTGTAAATACGATATAAATGTGAAGAAAGTAAACTGGACAAAAAGATAACTTGCCGCTGGCAGGGAGTGGGACAACTGCCAGTGGCAGTGGCAGTTGTCCCACTCCCTGCCATTATCTTTTTGTTCACTTTACTTTAATCACATTTATATCCGGAGGACAACAAATAACATCCCCTACACTTTCCTTGGCATCATTGTGTGTTAGTTCTCACAGAGGTGCAACAGCTGAAATAGAATTTGGAGCAATTTTTGGAGCAGCAAAATGTTACTTTTGGAGCATCAAAATACAAATTTGGAGCAGGTTACGAGGAAAAAAAAACATCCATTTTTTATCACGAAACACCAAATTTGGAGCAGTATAAAAAAAATTCCCCATCTCCCGCTAAAGGGAACCATGTGTGGATGCGAAGCAGCGGGGAGATAATTAGCTTAAGCGGGAGGAACGTCGCCGCTCTCATTTCACGGCAGCGGTCCGGGCGCTCATCGCGGCGCTGCTCAGGAGAGAGAATGAGGCGCGCACGCTCCGTCATTTTCATACCGCGGAACTACCGTGGCGCCCCCCAGCGGAGTACGCAGCTGACACACCACCTGTCGTGCGCGCTGCTCCGTAGAGGATTCCTAGAGGAGAGGACGGGGGAGACCGTAGGAGAGGAGAGAGAGGGGGGATGGGACGTGAATGCGCTGTGGGGGGGTGTGGGACGCGGGAGCCACTCCGTAGAGTAGAGGATTCCTAGAGGAGAGAGGGGGGAGAGGACGCGCATGCGCTGGGGGGGGATGTGGGGACGCCGGAGCCGCTCCGTAGAGTAGAGGATTCCTAGAGGAGAGAGGGGGGAGAGGACGCGCATGCGCTGTGGGCGCCGCTCCGTAGAGTAGATGATTCCTAGAGTAGAGAAGGGGGAGTGAGCGTAGGAGAGGGGACGCGCATGCCCTGTGTGGGGTGTAGGACGCGGGGGCTGCTTCGTAGAGTAGAGGATTCCTAGAGGA
>JALIZH010024327.1:0-16944 GCA_030522465.1 Rhipicephalus appendiculatus
AAAGTTATTATTTGAATAAATGGATACTTAAACGGTCGCCAACAAAGCGAAGTACTTAACGGCTCAAAATCATCCGCGGTTACCGTTACGTCTGGTGTACCACAAGGGAGCGTTTTAGGACATTCGCTGTTCCTAATTAACATTAACAGCATAGTTGCTGGTGTTTCCTCTTCTATTAAGTTATTCGCGTATGACTGCGTAGTGTTAAGGAAAATAAAAACATGCAAGGACGCCGAATCTTTGCAAAGCTATTTGCGCAGAATAACAATGCGGTGTCAAAACTGGAAAATCAATTTAAACATCCGGAAATACTGCTGTGTATCACTCACCAACGGAATGCATGAACTAGAAACCACATACGGAACCAATATTTTAAATATTAATGCATCTGAATATAAGTATTTGTGCGTCTTTTTTTAGGCAATTCCAAGTGTATTAAACGCATAGATATGACCGTGACAAAGGCAGGTAGAATGTTATACTCTATACGCTGAAATTTTAAGCAAGGCATCCCAGACCGTGAAACAAACCCTCTACTTCATGTACGTAAGATATATACTAGATTATGCTTATGTAATCTGGGATCCTCATCAGCAATACTTAATCGACAAGCTGTCCGCCGCAGCGGTGTAGCGGGTATGGTGCTGGGCTGCAGACCCGAAGATCGCGGTTTCGATCGCGGCCGTGGCCATCGCATTTCGACAGAGGCGAAATGCTAAGGCCCGTGTACTGTGCAACGTCAGTGCTCATTAAAGAACACCAGATGGTCGGACATTTCTGGAACCATCGATTGCGGCGTCTCTCATAATCATATCGTGGTTTTGGGACGTTAAACCCCAGATATTCACATATTAATCGACAGGCTGGAAAAAGTTCAAGATCAAGCAGCCAGGTTTGTCAGTAACAAGCATCATTCATTTGCAAGTATTACAGAAAGATAACGAAAGTTTGGACTGGAGCCACTAATGCTAAGAAGGCAGAAACTCCGAGTTAAGTTTCTTCACAGTATTTATTAGAATAAAAAATGCTATTAACCCCCTGGACTATCTCTTAAGTACCAACGTACGTCTCAATTCGGCTATATTATTCACGAAAAATATGAAAATACCCCTAAAAAACACACGCTTTCGGAATTTCTTTCTTTGTAAAAATAATATAGGAATAGAACCGCCTCCCAGATGATATCGTGAATGAAACCGACTGCGAAATCTCCTTTCTTCCGGGTAACAATACCCGCAATACTTCTGTCAATAAGAATGGTTTGTTATCTAGAAGCGTTATGAAGTTTAAGAAGTGGGAATGTGATGTTCTTTATAATTTGACTTATTCAATATAATTCAAGTTTTTTTTCTCTGTTCTATCCTGTGCATTGTTGTATATATTGTATAAATTGCAAAGTGTGTTATGTTATGACCTATTTCCGCCTCCTTTATGATGATGTAGGTGAAGCGTAAATAAATAAATATAATATCCGCATATGTCTTGCTTCACTCTGATATCATGGTTTTGTCACGTGAAAAATTGAATTAATGTCCCGGCCATAGAATTAAGTGTCCGTCTTGCCAAGTACACTTCAAAGAATAAACTGACCCCACACAACGACAGTACACTGTGCTAGTTACAAATCAAAAGCCGGAGATTGAGCGTAGTACTAGAAAACGGCAACAGAAAATAGCAAATAACTCTAGACGTATGTCATGAAGCGCCTGTGTTGACCACCTTATGTTTATTTTCAACGTGTTCACGGTTTTCGTTTTTGTAAAAATAGATCGAATAGACTCTACTTCAGACGGCCACAATACAAATAGCTTGAAAGTGAATGGTGCGGCTGAGACAGTGGCTCAAACGTGTCGCTTTAGTAAAAGAAAACATAAACAGCGTAAATGTTTGCAGTTGAAGGAGAGGAGTAGAAAATCGAGAACGGAAATTGCACTGGCAGCAAAGCCATCCAGCACTTTCGTCGACACTCTGTTCTGCCCTCCAGCAATGACGTTCTCAAATGAAATCAAAAGAAATATTTGCTCTGAAGTTTTGTGAAGAAATGACTGTGGTCTGGAAGTGTTTGTGATATGTGGCCAAATAATCTCGATCCCTTCCATCGCTTCACTTATTAAAAGCCAGTGCACCGAACAACAACGGACTTCAAGTTTCAAAACACTTCACCTCCCAGTTGTAACCATGGCAGAGCTATCAATATATACTTTAGCTGGGATGGGATTTCTGTTCTCTTGTTGTTAAGAGTTCTTGGGAAGATAAGCGAGAAAAAATCTAAACAGATTGTAACATTTAAGTGTTATGTGGGTGTTTTGTCGGTGAATCAGGACATCGTAAATAAAGCAGTCACAACTGATGGTTTTCTTCGAAAGTCGGGAATGTAATTCAGTTGAATAGACATACAGCTGATCTTGATGTTGTTGTTTGTGAATACTAAAAATTACATGCTCCCTTTCGAGGCAGCTGTTACAATCCACAGATTTTTTATTGAAAATCGGCGGTGCATTTCCTACCCACATTTTGTTTATTATTGGCGTTATAATTTGTAATGCCCAGCAATACTACATTTTCGAATAAATATTTCCGTGCATTTGATCGCTTTCCATGATATGAGAATCAGCAAAGAAGGATCTTAGAAGGGCTTTTAGATTATTTTTATTTTTAGCTGATGGCTTATGGTGATTTTTACTGAAAGTGATACCGCCTTTAAACTGTACCCGTGGGGAGGCGAAATGTGTATAAAACTTGTGCTAAAAGAAGTGCAACATTCATAACTAAAAAACGGCTGGCATTTGTAAACCTAGTAATCACGAGTATACGGCATGTTTGGCTTGGTTTTGGAAAGACTATGCACGAAGTGTTTCAAATAAAGTTAGGCTTCTCCTGGTTTCTCGTGTTGCTGAACTACGGCGGCTGCTGCAGTGGCTCTGAACAAGGCATACTTTCACGATCAGTAATTTTCTCTAAAACGTGGTAATCTGGAGTCCCTTTTCACTGGTGTTTCAGCGGGCAATTTTGCTGTTGCTTGATATTTCACAGCAACAGACGCAGTCTAGTGGGCGAACAAGAAACTGTTTATCTGCTAGCAGGTGCGTGCGCTCTCTAATCTTCTATGCAGGAAAATTTGCGCTAAAATAGAAAAGGACAACACAAGGAAGGAACACTTAAACAGATCGAGCGCTCGATCTGTTTAAGTGTTCCTTCCTTGTGTTGTCCTTTTCTATTTTGCGCAAATTTTCCTGCATATAATGAACCAACTAGCCCCCAAGACGTCCTAATCTCTAATCTTCCTCGTCATGCTTTCACAATCCCAGCGCAGGCTAGACTGGGGGGACGCTTCAGAAACCAGTAATCTCCCTCCTGCATTTACATCTAAAGAAAAATTGGTTGCATATGACTAATTTCCCGGACATTGTGGACTAGGTCGCCAAGCCCTCTCACATTTAATGCGTTGGTCCTCAGGTAAGGTCGAGGTTCTTTGGCATATACTTCAAACCAAGACTTTTCTCTGCCCTGTCTAACGCCACAAAACTTACCCCGGAATGTACCACAATTCGGACTGGAAGTTTTGTTCCGTAAAGAGAGCAAACCTTAACCACATTATGTGTCAGCGTCAAAATCACTCCCCTGCCAGAGCCTTCCTATACATTAGGTAGTCAGGAGCTGTGGGAGGCTGTCATGTGCAGGTACAACTTCAGGAGGCTACCGTGAGGTGGGCTGAGGTGATAGACGAGGGCTACCGGTAGTATGATCCACCGCCTCTCGCTGGGATAAATAAAGTTGTTTCTCTCTATCGAAGAGGTGGAGGTGGAGAAACGGGCTGACGATCACAGCATAGCAAGGACATACCAAAACGAGCTAGCGCCGCGTTTCCGTTGTCAAACACACGTGACTGCGCTAACGTTCGCTGTAGACTGGTGCACGACTGCAAAGCCACAACCAAATTTCGAATTCTTGGTGGTTGAAACTCTCGCTTGCTCACGCGCTGCGCAGCGGCGAGGCTCCGAGCGAGTGCAGCTGCGACGCCTCTTTGCAGCAGATCACGTACGTGACGTCATGTCAACCATATTAGCGTTCCGTTTACTTGCACTCCCGCGGCTTAAGGTCATTGCGACGTGATGAAACATGGTGTAGTAGAGCTTTCTCTTTGAAATGTCAGCTTTGCGGAAGTAGTCATAAAATATATGAACGTTAAAGTACGTGGATAGTGTGATCAATTATTCTTGTCTTGATCTTGTGATTCCACATTTCTGAGAAAAGTTGTTGTGTGGATCAACTGCCTGTTAAAAAAAAAAAGAAAAAAAAAGACGACCACTTGTCCCCTGTGCTACCGCATATTTACCTTCAAAAAGCACGAATTCGATCTTTTAATCTGCAACGTCGTTATTTTATGGCACTTCACGCTAGTTGAGCAGCTACTATTGAGCATCAGGAAAGTTAGGCTGTGACGAAAGGCTCGAAAATATATTTGAAGGCGAAATACTGTTATCCCTGTTTACACGTCACCTTATAGGGTACAAAATTTGTCGTGTCAGCTTATCAGCTGCGCTTCCACTTTGTCTTTATAAATAAAGAAATAAATAGAAATATCACAAGCCCATCCCTACTCCCGGGTAACGAATTAGGCTATAGCGAAAGATTCATGAAACTGCTGCAGCGGCCCGACGAAATCTACGTGCGGCGCTAAAGCGACGCAGGCATTCTGGGAGTGCAAAACACACCGAGAAAAAGGCCGCTGTCGCAACAGTAGACCAGCAGAAAGGTCGACAGAAAGTTGAACATCAGGTAAACAGGAGGTTAACTAGGCTTCCACCAGGCAACGCCTGCAGTTCTAACAGTGGAGCTGTTTAAGTCGAGCGCACTATGTCTGCTGAATCCAAAAACCCCACCACCTAACGCTGTCATCACTGCTTGTTGCCGTGTACACCGGGAGCAGCTGATTTGACGTCATGTACTGCCGCCACCGCCAAGGCGTGCCTAGCGATGCGCACGCGCTCGCTTTTGCCCGCGTTGTCACTGCGCGCCGCGAGATTTACTCCGCCGATAGCTACAACGAAGCGCGGGAGCAGGGGTGGCGGTGATTGTTTACAGTCTGGATGTGCGCCTACTTCACACCAAATGATCGTGACGTCACCGCTTATATAAAAGCTCGTACTATGCCTCTGTGGCGCGGATTCGATCTTAGAGTCACCATGGCTAGACCCAAGAGAGTACGTGCTCCTGAAGAAGAAGTCGCGCAATAGAACGGCGTCTCCAAAACTTGTCGGAAAACAATCGTCGACGGATAGGAAAGTCGGTATATCGAGCTAATTAGGAATGAAAACAACATCGATGATACCGGGATGACCCCAAGTACCTCGAAAGAACAAAAGATCTGCGGGAATACAGGCGAAACAAGCCAGAATTTAGTTATCTGTTACACTGACTGGCTTTATATGACATTGTTACTGTAATATGAACGTAAGAGGAAGGTCGCGGGATCGATCCCGGCCGCGGCGGACGCATTTCAATGGAGGCGAAATGCTAGGGGCCCGTGTACTGTGCAGTGTTGCCATCGATGGGCGTGAGAAATCCGCTAGAAAGGAATAAGAAATCCGCCAGATTCCGCTAGATTCTAAAACATATCCGCTAAATTTCCCGCTAAGACTTATTTTATTGAAAACAAGCAGTGAAATTTCGTATGATAAAAACCTTTATCATTCTTAAAGGCTCCCCAAAACTATGAGAGCTGAACTAACACATAAAAGAGTCTCCCAAAGAGTGCAACTAGAATGCTAGAGGCTTCAGTGCTACGGTTGTCGTCAACCTCATCATAGATTAGGCTAAAAGCTTACAAATGTTCACTAAGGTTGGCCGTTGGGCTAGTTGGTGCAGCATAATTCCTATCTTTGACAGCGCAGCAGGATGATTTTTCTCCATTGGTTTTCAACGTTCCGATTGATTCCGGGGGTACTGGCATTGCTTCCAGCAGATAATCAATGGCTCCTTCATGACGCAAAAAGAGTTTTCGACCGACAAAAGTGATGTCTTAACGTGGTGATAAACCTCATGCATCTTTCTCGCATCACAGCTTCATCTGCGAGAGAGAACCCGTCGGTCTTCTCAGCCTTCATGCTGTCCACGTACGTCTCAAAGAGGTAGCCCAGATATGGCTTGGGGTTACAGTGGTCCTCAAGTCTGGACATCTGAACGTCCATCTTCTCTATCGGAATCCCGATTTTATGAAGCAAGCTTGAAAGCAAAGTCATGAGGTCTTTCGGCAGCTTTGTTTGATCCACATCTATCGCCTCGAATGCCTTTTGTTAACCTCTGAACATCTGTCAGAATCGGTCTCAAAAAAACAAAGTACACCAGATTGATCTGATTCTAGTACATACCGTACAGCACTTCTGCTTCGTAGCACTTTTCAGCGCGCCTAGCCATCTCCAAATGCATCTTGAATTCGGCCCACTGGTCTACGATCCTTGAAATAGCTATTTCGACGAGGGATAGCCACCGCATGCTGCACTCTTGCAAAATTTTCATTGGTTCATCGCCGCAATTCGTCAGACCGCGGAACTTCTTGTACGCAATTTACCGGGCAGGGGATCTTGCCAACCAGTAGTACGTTTCGCTGATTAGGTATTCTAAGTTTCTCGGCAATGCTTCCAACCGATTTTGAATCAGTGCACTGCGTGAGGCATCCGCCAGAAATCCGCTATGTATGAAAATGGCCTGTCAAAAAATCCGCTGGCCGCCAGACAAATTTTTTTTCCCGTCAGAATCAAATGAAAATCTGCCAGATTTAGCGGAAAATCCGCTAAATTGGCATCACTGGTACTGTGCAATGTCAGTGCACGTTAAAGAACACCAGATGGTCGAAATTTCCGGAGCCCTCCAACTACGGCGTCTCTCCTAATCATACCTTGGTTTTGGGATGGTAAGCCCCAGACTTATTATTATTAATATTGTTATTATTATTATTATTATTATTATTATTATTATTATTATTATTATTATTATTATTATTATTATTAATATTATTATTATTATTATTATGAACGTAAGAGTTCACTAGCGGAACTTAGCAAAACATGATGTAGCTTAACCTAGCAAAACTATAGCAAAACTTTAGCAAAACCATGGAATAACAGAAAATACAGCTGCTCTGTGCCGTTAACCTTGCAAAAGCAACGCCATGCAAAGCTACTCGCGGCCTTTTCTTTTACTGTCCTCTCCATCAAGAAATCTAGAAAGTACAACAAAGACACATGGTGCGTTTGTTGCGACTATAGCGCTTAATGCTACAGTAACACAAAAGGGACTGATATTATTTTTGTTGTATTTTGAGAGCCCGTAATGGCCGAGACGGTATCAGCGTATTTTTAAATGCATTCTAATATTTGCCAACCTATGGTAAACATAGTGTAATCATGCCATTAAATCATATCTGCTGCAAAAGTTCACTCATGAGAATGGCAAGTTTCTGGTAGACGGAATGTTTAGACATTAGAGCGGCAATCGAACACCACGTTTGAAGACGTTCCCGACTGCATGCCTTTTCCAGGAGGTTGAAAGAGTGATAAGTCGTGTAAGTGGCTATACATCAAGTATGATATTTAGTGTGATTCTTTAAAACATCTAAAAGCGCATACATGGTCGAAACAGAAAAGAGATACGTAAGGAAAAAAAAGGTGGAATAAGCAATGAATCATACTTTCCGTGCTCCATCTTGATAGGGAAGCGATATGATTTACATACATTGAAGCCGTAGCGCTGATAAGACAGCGACCACATGAAGAGGATGGGACGGGCGCTACTCCTGTGTAGAATCTTTATTTCGAAAACATGTTGTACTGATAAAGTAGAACATGTTCTCGAAATAAAGATTCCGAAATGTTTCCGAAATAAAGATTCAGTGTGAGTAGCGCACGTCCCGTCCTTTTTCTGTGCTCCCTGTCTTATCGGCGCTATCGCTTCAATGAACGTAACAAACCAACTAGCCCAAAAGTCTGTTTACTTCCAAACCTGGTTCGAGCGATCAGCCATAATAAATACCGTCATGAGAGCGTACGATTGAGGGCAGACTTTGCAAATACTAAATTGGGCAAAAGACTATGACCATCACAGTAATTAGAAATTTCAAAACGCAATCAAAACGCGGTACTTGAGGGAACTTCTGTTTCCCATAAGAAATGGTTACCGATATATGGTAACGGCTAAGAAAAACGAGAAAGTGGGGCCGAATAACTCCGCTGAAGGAAGGGAGTGTCTATATCAGCGTTTATTCCCAAGGTGGTAAAACGTGATAACGTGCCTAGCAGAAAAGTGGTCAGCAGGTGCTCGTGTTCTCGCCGTTAGTTTAGTGATGCGGACACCGGCGAAAGGCCATGGTACGTAATTTGAATCCGGGCTTCCTTTCCACGTACACCGCTTGTTCACTACTCTCACCCCTGAGCCTGTTTTCTCGTGGGCTAACCAGCTGGTGTAACTGAGGTGCTTCAAGAAGATTCCCTGTCGCTCCGAAACCAAAGTAACAAGGCGAGCGCATAATATTTAGGCCTTATGCTTGGCTGCGATTTGAGACCCGAATATCGTGGCTGAGCAACTCCGAGGTCGGCTTTGCTGCATAATGAGACTTCTGCAGGAGAAGCGTCTCTGTGCGAGGACACGGCAGGGGGTTTCCTTTGCAGGTGTACTTATTCGCTTGTTTTCACGCTACCCACGTTATCACGCCAGAATATTTAAACTCGTATGAGTCGCCCTTAAGGAGGATCTCAAGTGGAGACCAGGCTAAAATTTAATGACCACGCGTTCAAGAATCCTTTTATACACAAGTGCGACTCTGCTTGTCAGAGATACGCGGCTTATTAAAATGGCGAGTTCTCGTATCATTCATTTCCTTATAGCGCTGACCTCTGAAAGCAGTTACCCTCCCATATGCTTATTATAAATCATCACATCAATACGGCAAAAATTATTAACTTTTCAAGCTGCCTTTTTGCGTGGACAAAGTACTTCAAGTTGGACGCAGTTCACATGCAGCTTTACAGTCGCAAAAATAATGGCAACAAATAAATGAAAACACAACGAAGAAATAAAGGATCGAACCTCCAGAAACATAAACAGCAAAACTATCAAGGCACTTCGTTTGAATGACATAGAAGAAAGAAAGCAACTGCTTTTAACCCTATGCCTACGTAGAAGACTGCTTGCGAGAAACTGCAACGTTTTATCATAAACCGTATGGAACGGCAGCTAAGGTAACTCCATTTTTGGTTTCGGTGTACGTGGAAGACAAAAAAGGCCTTGTCAATCTCCGTAATACTGATGTCGTATTCCTCCTGTTGCAACGTAGCTGGAATAGCGCAGCGGTGTGGTACGTATGACATGCTGTAAGGAAATGGATAGCTGAAGTGATACGAAGGACGGGGAAATTTGGCATACTAATATAGCTTAATGCGAGCATTCATATGGCTTACGCGCAGAAAATATGTTACTACGTGGTAGTGGTACTCAAAAAGAAGAACATCAAATCAGTAGAGAAGCAGGAGCAAGAGAAAAATGAGGCAAAGGAATGGCTGGGAGGCCAACCAAACATGCGCGCAAATTACTGCTTTGCACTGAAAGGGAATGTAAATGAAAAGAAGTAGAGAGAGAAAGCGAAAGAGAACAAACACTGGTGCTTCATCCAAAGCTGCATTTCACACCACAATTAATAAGTGCGGTCTGTAGAGGTCAGTAACCGTGCTTGAGGTCCATATTCTTGGCGAGGTGTTGAGAATCGCACGGAGGAAGCATACGAGGTCTACGAGGATACTAGATAAGACGTTCGGATGGACGACGTCCCGAAGGTCACCATGTCTCGGATTCCACCCCTACACCGGAACGCCTTCACAAAGCGGCTGACATCCTGTCTGATAAGGTTTTCTTCCACTATTGCCCAAATATGTCTTCAAGTTCTGGTGAACTGCTTGACGAACTGTTAGATGATGAGCATATAAAGAAAAGGCATGGATGATACTGCATGCGTAGCCTGGTTTCTCGGCGCCGCAGGATAGGGGAGATTTAATAAGTTGTGACTGTGAAAGGGAAGATTTAAAAACAGTTAAGAAGACAGACACACTAACGTGATGCCACGCTATGTAACCGTCGCAGCTAAACGATCGACGTCATGAGGGCTGCTTCGTTCACTGCAGCAGCAAAGTTTCCGCAATTCTTCAGTCGTTGAAAGGGCAGTTTTGTACAATATTTTGTTTCGCCACAGTGGATATCCTCGACATCACACTGCAGAATCTCTTGGTGTAGTTGACGACAACAAAGGCAGAACGTTTACGCTTCTTTGCCTCCGTTCGCTGCGCACTTAGGAATATAAGGCACATCGACCACTGTTGTCTTGTTATTAGTATACTAATACGTGTAGTTCCATCGTGCCAAAATCACAATACGGTTGCGAGGCGTGCCTCCTGGAAGGCCTCAAGATACGCTAAAACAGAGTTGACCTTCCCACATGCAGTATATTTGCCCTCATATCGCAAAAATTTACTTCATATCAAGGAACAAAGGGCATTATTCCTTGTGAGCTCTCTAGTACTTGTCGTTGACTCGGACAAGAGGCACTCAGTGAAAGCCAAAGAAATCTGCCAGTTTCCTTGAAATGAATGTTTCTTATCCTTTAAAACATAGGCATATATACCATAATTTCCTATACTTGCTTACTTGACAGTGGCACAAGATTAGTTTTGTGAAAAGGGGAAAGAGAAGACAAGACAGTGACGAGAGCTCTGGCCTCTTTTAGGGGCGAAGCACCTTAGGGTCTAGGCTTGTCCGTTGTACGTTGTCCGTCACAGCACATGCAAGGTACCCACTATAAGCAATGACGATGACGATGACGCTGATGACAATAAAGAATAAGGTCGTTCCAGACCACACATTCTCTTTCTGTCGTGGATGAAAACGATCATGAAAGTGCTTTTGCCCGCGAAAGGCGAAGCGGCAACGCCGGCAACGAGCTGCTACTCCAGAGGCGAGAGCACGGCATGCGGCGGCTCAGCGTCCACGCAGACAGCAAGCTACCCCGGGGGGCATGAGCTCGAGGAGCAGTGGCAAAACGGCAAAGACACATTGTACATACTGTACACACGTGTTGTCACTCATTTACATGCGCGAGTGGGCGATGTTACGGATGATTTATGGTAAGAACAATCCCCAGTGCTTCGCCCACTCATCATGATTCACTTCGTGGAGATGCGTCGATTTTAAGGCGAAAGCCTTTAATGTATCATGCTCACGTCCGTCTGTCCATCCGTCCGTGTCCGTCCGTCCGTCCGAGCCCTGGCACGGAGCCAGGTGGCCGCCGCGGGTGCGCAAACGGACGCCGGTCGCGTCAGACTCTACAGCGCTCTCGCTTTGCTTGCGTAGCGTCGCTGTGCCCAGCGTTTGGAATCATTCTGACCGACGCCGTCTGAATGGACACAGGCGTTCGCGGAACACACTTTTGAATTTACAAAGGGTCCGTCAATATAAGCGCTGGAACGCGGATGGCGTTTGCGCGATGCGCAAAGCGCGAGAAAATACGAACGCATGCGAACGGAGGAAGATTAGTCTCGCGTCTCGCTGCGATTCTAGGTAAAAAATTAAAAATGAAAACACGCATACATTCCGTTTGTGTGTTATCCCACTGAGAGCGTAAAAGAAAAAAAAGACATGGCGTAGTCAGTCGATTGGCCACACGCTTTCGCCGTATTCTCTCTGGAATGTACAAAGTGTCCTTCAAATTTTTTTAACACGAAAGTGTTTTATGCCGGGGTCCGCCACGGCTCCTCTGACGTATTTCCGTCACGGATATGACGTTGTAAAATATAAACTAACATATTGATATCAAAGAAAAAAACTAGAAGAAAAAATTCTGTCGCTGCGTGTCGAACCAACGACTTCTCGCTCCACAGCGCGCGGCGCGAAACCACTCGGCCACGGGAGCGTACGTACCTCAGCTTGCTAACGGCAAGCTATTTATATACACGATATACCGTTGGCGGTCCTCGGAGCTCCTCGTCTTCAGCGCGTTTTCGTCATGAGTAGCGAGATGGCGCGAAGGTGGCACGGAGTGTGCGCTCTAAGGTCGCCGTGCCTCTCGCTGCGATGAGCGCGCGCCTCCACGGGGCGTGGCCACTCGTGCGCGCGCGCTTACCTCCTGATCGGGGCATTGGGGCGCTTACGTCTTGTGCTTCCACCGCAAGTTTGCTATGAAGTTACAGTGGTTAAAAGTGCCCGAAGGTCTCTTCGCCCAGCGCAGCGGCTGCGTTTACGAAAGGAGCGCGCTGCTAACACACGAAGTAACAATTATTACAGTTGTTCGCGCTCGTCTTGTGTATACATGTGCGGTCGTTTCGTGCGTCTTTCTTTGTGTTAGAGCTGCGCGCTTTAGATGTCGAGCTGTGACAGTTAGTCCGTGCTCGTCTTGTGTATGCTCATTTCGTGCGCCCTTTAAGCTTGAGGTGCACGCAGCAAGTTTCAAGCTGCTTGCCGTTCTTCACGTGACATTTCAATTTGTTGCTGTAGAATTCATTCCTTCGCCCTTGTGGTGAAACAATGCACAATAAACGCTCAACTACCTCTGTGAAGACACGTTTCACTTTCGTGTTATACCGATTCCTTTGGCAGAGGGATCAGCCATGTTTTTTCAAAGATATTGCACGCCGCAAAGAGTATACCTACAAAATTGTAGCACCACTTGTCCATGAACTTCCTTTTATGTGCCAGACATGTACTCAAGAAGGCATGCATGAAGATAGTTTTTATTTGCTAGTTTAATGACTGTTTCATGACAAATTCTCTCCAAAACATATCTTTACAAGTGCATCACCTGCTGCAGAGACATATTTTATGTTTCTACTACCACGCTTCATTAACCGCGGCCTTTAGCTTCACTTGAAATTATTTATCCGTTCCTCCTTAAGTGTTCATTCATAATTTCATTGTGCTTGTGACTCTTTCTTTCCTCTTCAAATCTTGTGGTAATCAAGGTATTCGTTTCCTTCTATAATACACTAAGCGGAATGGTCCCCAAAGGCCGCAGACTTAACACCTATAAACGAAATATCGAGCTAGATCCTTCTGGTGAATAATGGTTACAAGGGATTACACAAAAGGGCTTCCTCGTACGTATTTACGGAGGGATCTCGAACAAACAAGATTACGATACTAAACTAATAAATAGAAAGAGCTCGCTTAAGCCCCTTGTCTTTATTCAGGCTGAAATGTTTTCCATTGCACTTGTGTGTCCACATTCATAAGTGCCCTAAAGGACATTAGTTCTTGAGGCTTTCCAGTTCCTCGATGTGCTTTGTGTAGCGTAAACATCAGGGGAATTCAAGTGCGCGTTTTTCTGCTCATAGAAAGATACGAAAGGCAGCTTATATACGAATCTTTACGCACCGATAGTAATCGGGAGCTCCAGTTATGCCGCCCATTTATATTACAATGAGTTGCAGCTCTTACAGGCCTCATAAGTTTGCTATTTATTTATTTCGAGGTGCAGGGTAGCCTGCCGGGCTCAGCCATGGTTATCCTCCCTGCCTTTCTTTTACCTTTATTCTCTCTCTCTCTATTTCGAGGTATTTTTTTAGAAGTCCAGTAGGACCGCAGGGTGGCCTTTCGAATACTAAACGACCGAGGGCTATATTTATTCTAAGTTGTTTTAGTTATTTTAATTTACGACAAAAACAGGCAATAGAAAGGGAAAGAAAAATAGCAGATAGAATAAGTTGACAGTAATATCTACACGATGTGTTTTAAGAAAAGAGCAAGGCAGAATGCGATTCCCCGTGATTGTGTGCTTTCATCCATGGATTTAATCTAGCGCTGCTTTTCTCTGGTACATTCGGAAGTAGAGGCATACGAAAGGAACAGTGCTTGCAAGTAAAATGAAACCATACTGATCAGTGAGCACTGCTATTAAGAACGAAATTGTAGAGAAGTAAAACCAACTCGAGCGTATCTGACGTATATTTTTTATTTCGAGCTCCCGCGTTGATAGGATATCTTGAAAATGTACTGCCTGCTAGGTACCGGCTGGGTGCAAATAGCGCCTTTTCTAGCGGAAGCGTGGAGTGATGTAGGAAAAACTTACATTTCGCCAAGGAATTTCCGTATATGGTTTGAACTGGAGCACATGCTGGGCTGAAAAGGTTTGGTTATGGATACTCTTGTTCATTATTAGTGTTGGGTAGGGAAACTACTGCGGTTCGGGAATTCTAAATTTATTCAACCATTCGAACGCAGAGCGAACGCGCGAGTGCTTATGTTTACTTCGGATTCCAAACTTTCAAGTTGAAGCATGACAAATGAAAGCGTGATTTAATTTAAATCACCGGTAGAGGGAAGCGGTGGTTGGCACAGAAGAAAGGAACACGGTAAACCATAATGCATGAACAATTCGCGGGGCAGTTATTATGACTAACCCCGCCGATCTTCGTTCTTGCTTTCTTGTCAATAATGAAGCATGGCCGCACTAGCTTAACATCACACTTCGAACTTAAATATCTCGTTTCTTTACTACTCAAGAACGATTGTTAACACAGGCTAGCGTCAGATTGTTCCGCCTTACATTCGATTTAGATAAATGGCACAAGCACTCCATTCTTTTGAGCATATTTAGAGCATATTCAGCAGACCTAAACCTGCAGATATTGCTTGTCATAACACTTACCGTCGCATGCTCAGAGAATTTCATCAATGCGGACAGAAGAACGTTAACTGATTCACCACTCTTTTTTTACCGCTTAGCTGGTAAAAGAAGCAACAATTTGGAGGCGGCCCTTAATCACCGACGTTGGTGTTTCCTAGCGGCCCTCTTGCGTCGAGGTTTGTTTACACTGCTGTATTCGTTGTGTTCACTTTGTGTTTCATATGCTGTCGAAGTGTATCGATGTGACGTAGGAAGAAACACGCGCTTAACATCAGCTGCGCCATGTGCGCAAAATACCCAGCTGTTCACAAGAAAATCGTCGGCTCTTTCAGCGAAAATAATTTTCAATAATTATTATGTCAGTCAACCCTTACCTGACTCTCCGCTATCGCATATGTACTCGCTATAACATCTAACTGGGTCCAGAACCGTACATTACACACTCATGCTATTAACAGCGAAGCTGTTTTAGATGTGAAGCATCTTATGGCGAAGCTTAATCAGGTGGTGGTGGTGGTGTGCCGCCGGACCACCCTTTGCGCATGCGCAAACCCTTTAAAAAAATAAATAAAAAAAACCTCCTCTCCCCCCTATGGCATCCCTCCCCGCGGCAACCACACCCTCACTGCGCATGCGCCTCTCCTCCTCTCTACCCCTCCTACGCTCCCCCCCTCTCTCCTCAGGCATCCCCTGCCCGCGGCGTCCACACTGCCACTGCGCATGCGCGTCCCCCCCTCTCTCTCCTCTCCTACGCTCCCCCCTCTCTCCTCTAGGCATCCCTGCCCGCGGCGTCCACACTCCCACTGCGCATGTGCGTCCCCCCCCTCTCTCTCCTCTCCTACGCTCCCCCCCTCTCTCGCCTCGCAACGCCGACGCAGGCAGCGTGTGCTAGCGAGTTTCTTGGTTGAAAAAAAACCAACTGCTCGCGCTGCACAACCGTTTCACTGGCCACCCCGCATATATGGCACTGAATGTTGACCTGCAAGGTGGTGCCGCTGGGAGATTTCTCCTGTGCGTTGTTGAACAAGAAAAATTCGCAGCGTGCGCGTTAACTAAAAGCGGGCTGCGGGTCTCTGTGTCCAGTCGGAGTCTTCTGTCTCTCATTGCCCATTTAGCAGCGATTGTCATGTTCCAGTAGGAAACACCGCTTCATCACTGCGTGCTTTGCGCCTCCCCAGTTTTCTCTCCTGCGCAACGCCGCGATGAGCGCCAGCGTCAACGCCACCGCCAGTGTAAGCGTTAGCGCCCGCTGCTTCGCATCTACACATGGTACCCTTTAGCGGGAGATGGTGTAATTATTTTTTTTTGGTCGAGTCTTTCATGCCCGCCATCCATGGCAGCCCTCGTGGCAGCGCCAAAGAAATGGGAAATCCCACTGCTCGCTACTGGTGCGCTAAAATCAAGGGAATGGCTAGCCCAGCAAACGGGCATGTGCCACAGAAATCAGTGCGGCCTATCAGGAAACTATTATCATCATCATAAACGCGTAAGTGCCACAGAAGTTGGGTAATTACCGCTACACACATCTTCCACTAAAAAAATCACGCCATATCCACGAAGTGAATGATGATGAGTGGGCGAAACTCGATCGATTTCATCCATGGCAGAAAGAAAATGTGTGGTCCGGAACGCGCATATTCTTCATGGTCATCAGGCGTCATCGTCATCTTTATCACGTGTAGTGGGTACATTCCACTATACTGGAACGCGCTTATACTTCATCGTTATCACGTGTAGTGGGTACATTCCACTATACTGCGTCATCGTCATCTTTATCACGTGGAGTGGGTAGATTCCACTATACGTGGCTATCTACCTACCTACCTACCTACTACTACTACTACTACTACTACTACTACTACTACTACTACTACTACTACTACGACAACTACAGAGGAGGGAGAGACCCACACCCTTAGGAGCTTCGCCCCTAAAAGGAAGAAAGCAACAGTTAGTCCAACAAATGTAGTGCGCGTTGTCATAGTCACACCACTGTCGCGTCATGCTTGGATGTTATAAAAGGTCGTTTCTACATTACCGCCTCCCCGCTTAACAAACAGTTTGTAATAAAAAGCAGTGTTACAACATATTGGGAGCGTCTTAAGCGAAGGTTTCTTTGTAAGTCTGTGTAGAGGAGTGGTATGGTCAAGATGCGATAAAACTCTACTGCCACCTCAAAGCTCAGCAAAGAGTGTTTATTAAAGAGCCGCGACTCAACATATCTATGTAAAATTTAGAAACGCGTTAGCCTGACGAAGGGAATACCACCAGCTTCGCTCTTT
>JALIZH010024329.1:0-26871 GCA_030522465.1 Rhipicephalus appendiculatus
AAATTCGCTCTGAATGCTATGTGTAAGACATGCTGACATTCCCAGCGCGTTACCTCGCTAGAGGCGTTCGTTTTATGTCAGTGGCCATATACAGGTAAAAAGTAGGCAAGAAGCATGTTCAGGGTAAAATATGTAGACGAGTAGGGATGAAAATTCGGTGAACGGAGAACGTTGTTGCCTCCTGCGACGTTCTTTGACCATCGATGTTTATGTCGCATTGAGAGGTAACAAGCGAGCAACACATAAAAGTTGTATTTGGCGCTGATAAGAACGCGCATGTACCGGGCATGCCACTTGTTTAGTCGCATCGTACTTTCTCTGCTCATCGTCATTTTCATAACTCAATATTGTTCTACATTAGCAGCTAGCAAGCTACGGATAGCGAGTAGGTCAGGTCAAATAATTGCCCACTACCTCTTGATTGACGTAATAATTTTGACGACGAGTAGACGTAAGGAATCTGCGCAAATAAAATGATTAAATGGTTTGTTCCGTCATTATAGCAGAAATAAGGCCTCGAAAGACGCGTATCCTCTCCCGCGCGCGGGAAGTTCGCTTCCTTGCGACGCCATTGCACCGTGCTCAAGGACGACGTGGTTCTTGTTTGTGTTCGTGTACCTTCCAACCTTCCTTCACATCTCTTCATAGTGGCCGAGTTGTGCAGTGGACAGTTCGATCGGCCCCCCTCCAGGCCTCTATAAGAGTTGCAAACATTGCGTGAACATCGAGTGATGCATCTTGTCATTGCGTGAACTCACGTACATCCAAAGTGACGAACTCGTGAGTTCCGAGGGCAGGGTCCTTAAGGCAGTCCGGCTCTTCCGTCCTCTCCTTGACCTCGAGCACCGAGCGGCCCTTGAGGCAGACTGCTGCCGCAATGCACAGGCACATCCGCAGTAGGTGGTATGCGCCGAATATCAGGAACAGGACTCCGCTTACGGCAGGCCACAGGGCGTTGTACGTTGTCGTCGCCAGGAACCAAGTCCTCAGCAAGCTCCACAGCATGTCTCTGTAAAGGCCGCTCATCATTGTTAATATACCCAGCTGGGAAAACGTCGTTTAGAAATGTGCGAATGGGTGAACTTTCAGACCGAATTTTAATAGTACCAGAAGTGAAAATTAAGAATCAGATATCCAACACGTTGCGGACAGTTTCCGAATATTAACAGGCATTCTCACAACCATGGTAAAGTGAGGTTTCCATCTTAGAATTCTTAATTTGAGCGTCAGAAGCACGAATGAAGCATCGCGAGCAAAGGGCCACATTTTCCTCGCGTTCATATAACTCTTCGGAGAGTGCCAATCATTCTCAAAGTGTGGCTTCCCGAGTGACGTAGTATTTCGCATTAGGCAAGTTGTCATGTTTTGTGCCTATACTACGTCCCCGCGGTTAAGGAAATAAGTCGTGAATTGCCACAAATTCTGTAATTGATTTGGTAAAGATAACATTTTGAAATATCCGTAAACTTTCGGAACAAATATTCGTACGTGGGAATAACAACCATTCTGTTTAATGACCGAATTCAATACGACATTATTCCATTTCTTATGCGAAATTTTCGAACGTTCGCACACTTTAGCAACCAGCAGCGTATCGATCCCAACCTATAACTGCGACCCAAGATAACTTCCGAGCTACTGATGTTCTGAATCTAACAAAGAAACAGTCATCGCTACGTCGTATTCTCCAGGCACCTCACTCTTGCCTTTAATGCGACAGCGTTAAAGATCTCGTTCCACGGGAACTCAGGTGTCGTTGGTTGGGAGCGAAAAATCGGCGTTGTCCGCGAGCGAAAATTGGAGATATATGCAAATAAACAAATAATAAAAATCTTAGGTTCGAGGGAGAGTCGAACCCCGGCCTTCTGCGTGGCAAGGAAATGTTCTAACGCTCACCCACGCCAGGGAAGGAAACCGCTGCACTTAGATTCACATTTCAAAATCCAATCATCAGGCATATTTAAATACAAATCACACACAGGGAAACCACTCTAGAGCGTCACTAGAACGTTCATATTGTTACGGGGAGTATTTATTAAGTAAGAACTGATCGAGCTAACGCTGCAAAGAGCGCACAGGAATTTGCAGGTCAACAGAGCAGTTTCAGACTCAAACCCACAACACCAACGTTGTCGTCTTCCTCCATTAGGTGTCATTTCAGCGTCCGCGCCAGAGTGACATTTCCATACCCATGACATTACCCCGGCCGGTAAACCACCGTCAGTGCCTGCTATGGTTAAATGGGCGTGTCACCGTTTTATGGCTTTAGACGGGAAGCGTGGACTATGTCATGTTGAATTCCAGTGGCGGAGTCGGAGCCAGTTTATTCCAATGACAGGGTGAGGGCAAGAGTCAAGCGTTGCAATAGGAAAGTCAGGGTGGATTTAGAGCGGGAGTCACTCCGTGGGGCAGGAAAAGTTGCTCCGCCAATATCGGCGAAGTGGACTGGAAGTCGGCGTTACGTACTTCCTTTAACACGTTTGCAGGGGTGGAACAGGGTATATGGGTTTGGGAGCAGTCCTGAGAGCAGGCAAAAGTGCCTTTTGTAGCAGGCTTGGAGCATCCAGAAAGACATTTTGGAGCAGGCTTGGAGCAGCCTCAAAGGCCTTTTCGAGCGAGTTCGGAGCAGTCAGAGAGAACATTCAGATCAGATGTAGACCCGTTTCACAGCACTTGTGAAGCAACATTTGTCCAATGCCGCATTTTCCAAACACCAAGCTAAATTGTGCAATAGACTTATTATTGCGCAACTATGTGGACACTATCGAGGGGGTTTTGCCGTCGCCGTCATGTCCCGTATAAAGTCCAAATTGATAACGTACCACCGCGCATCGTGTGTTTTACCCGCGGGTAAAAGCGCGCGAGCGGGGGTCGACGAACGCGGCTGTAGCAGGGATCAAACGAGCCGACGCATCTCCGTCGCTCGGCTGGCGCATGCGATAACATCACCCGCTCGGGAGGCCTCCCGCCGAAGCAGAGAGGAAACGCCTCCCCGCCCGTCTTGAACGAGCATGAAAAGACGGTAGTGGGGAAGGGGTGTCGCTTGAGCAGCCACTATGAACTTTGCTTCTAAGGGCGCGGTCGCTGGGGCGCGCGCTAGCTCGGCAGCCATCAGCGGGCGGCTCTCATACACTTCGACGTGCTGTGCTCTCATTGCGAAGAGACTGCGCGAAAAATTTTCCTCTCCCTGGCGTGGCCGTATTCTCTTACACCAGCGTTCTGTAGAGTTACGTGAGATCGGATCCAAACGAGAGCTGTCAGCCTCACTTCGTAACATTACAATTTGTTGTTATCGCATTCGTTGCTGACCCCTTGAGGTGCAATTGTGACTTCTTTAACTATGTACAGCCGCCCATTTCTTTAACCTGAACGCGCAAGCGTCAACCGCCGAGTCTGTAAGTGCCGTATAACGCAGCGCAGCGGCGAAATAAAGGAGAATACGCGCGTGCGCTTGATGAGCAGTCCTGTGCGCCTGTCTTTACTAGGCTGTTCCGGGGCCCTGACACCACCCCCCGCTTCTTTTGAATACCGTTACCGTCATTCTTTTCTGAACGCTTGCATTAAGTTATATAAAATATCAGTTTCACCGCAAGGGCGAAGCAATGAATGCGATAGCAACAAAGTGTTATGCTATACTAAATAAGGTTGGCAGCTAAGTCTTTTGGATCGGATATCGCGTAACTCTTCAGATCACTGGAGAGATGCTCGTTTAGCACAGTCTTTTAGCGTTCAGAGCGCAGCACGTAGAAGGGTTTACGAGCTCTTCGCGCTGATGCCTGCCCAGATAGCGCGCGCGCCAGCGATCGCGACCTTACAGTCAAAGTTCACAGCTGCTGCTCGAGCGATCACAGCCTTGACGAAACCGCAACTATAACTGTTTCGATGAAACTGAAAACACGATGTTTCAGCCACGTTCTCTTGGCACAGGGCACCTTGTGGTGAAATTATCTTGCTGCGGCGCAGTACAGCGCTGATAAGCTAGTTTGGCGCAACAGGGGTGGTCCGGCGCAGGATGGCGCAGGTAAACAAGTTTGGCGCACAATGGCGCAAATGGCGCAGCTGTTCCACCCTTGCGTTTGCCTGCTTGGGGCGCCGCCGGTAGTCGCTTGTTTTGGTGGTAATGGTGGACGACATGGACGAGTCAGCAAATTATGCAGCATTACTTCCGCTGCTCGATAGCGACTTCTCTGAGTGGAAAGGAATGTTCCTGCACGAGCGATTCATCGGATAGTGACAGCGACACTGAAACTGCTGCTTACAAGCGGGAATTCGACAGAATTCGACAGCCGAATGGAATAACTGTATGCAACGTACTCTGAGCACTCGTCACTCGTAAGATAGACCTTCCGCTTCCGCCTTGCTCCAGCGGCACGTGTTGTGTTCCAATTGCGGATCTGGAGGGGTTGCTCTACGCCAGAGTCAAGTGCTCACTCGCGGAGTCCATCGGCTGCTCCGACTCTTCCATTGGAATTCAACATCAGTTCTCGGTGTAGCAGTCGATGAGTTTGTTGTCGGGCAAATCTTATAGGTGACAGGTGTCACCTGGCGCAGGACTCGGTAGGGCCCGACGTATCGTGATAATAGCTTCCCGACGAGGCCAGCACGCCGAGATGGGCGCCACAGTAGAACGAGAGAGCCCAGAGAAAAATTTTCATCTTTATGTCGATGATCATAGAGGGACTTTTGTGCTGTCTGCGACGACGATAACCGAGCGCGGGCTACACTGCGTGCCATGAGAGCATGGGTGATGGCATCTTGAGCACCTTGAAGTGGTGGATGGTGGGTCAGATTGGAAGGAGGGTGTCGAAAGGTAGTAACGGATCACGGCCAAAAAAAAAAAAAGGTCAAAGGGTGAGTAGCCGGCTGTTCCGTGACGTGACGAGTTGTACGCGAAGGTGAGGAACGGGAGGGCAATGATCCTATCAGTGGGGTCGCCAGAAACGTACAGTCGCGCTCAATATGAGTTGCAACACGCTGTCTGTACTCAAAATGGTGCCAGCACTGCAAAATGGCACCTACATAGAAAAAAAATTGGTGAATTAAACTCTCTCAATTAGCGGTACTTTCAGAACCAATTTAACGTTTGTCGGTGTCATTGTTCAAGCTTGGGGTCACTTTAACCACACCCAGCGTGTTGCAACTTATATTGAATGCGACTGTACATGGAGAGCATGTCTGTCATTGTGCGGTGGAGGCGTTCCGTAAGTCCATTAGTCTGAGGGTGGTAAGACGTCGCGAAGTTGTGACGAGTAGCACAAGATCGCAGTAGGTCACCAACCACACGAGACAACAGTGACCATCATAGGCGTGCGCACGAGGGGGGGCAGAGGGGGGCGACCGCCCCCCCCCTAGTCACCTAAGAAGGGGGGCGCAAAGTCTGCCCCATACAGTGACTTAATAGGGAAGGGGGGCGCTGCGACGAGCCTCCCCCCCCCCCCCCCCCTGAAGGCAAATCCTGCGCACGCCTATGGTGACCATGGTCTGTGAGTTGGTGACAAGGAGCGTCATGCTGGAGGATGATGTCGTAGAGGAGGAAATCGGCAACGTCAGTCGCGCAGCTGGTCGGTAGCGCTCGATTGATTGCATACCGAGTAGCATAGTCCGCGGCTACTGCAAAACATTTGTTTCCATTTGCCAAAGATGGGAAGGCACCTAGCAAGTCCAACCCCACTCGATAAAACGGCGCGGCTGGGGCTTCAGTAGGCTGAAGGTGAGCGGTAGAGGGGAGTCGCACGTTTCTTCCGGCGCTGGCACAGGTCGCAAGCTCCAACGTAGCGGCGAACGGAGCAATAAAGGCCCTTCCAGAATACCCGTCGTCGAATACGGTCGTAGGTCCTGAAGACGCCTAAATGTCCGGAAGTAGGGGTGTCGTGAAATTTTTGCAGGACGTCCTTGCGCCTAAGTTGGGCGGTATCGCTATACAAGAGTATCGCGATAGTATTTCAGAGGTACTTTTGAGTTTATTTATTTCTGTATCGAGATACATTTGAAAAAATGTATTTGCATCTTAGTAGTAAAATACTTTTACGATGTATCGATTGTATCGCGATACCATGCAGAAGCGTAGCCGTCACCAAGCAATGGTGACAACAACTCCTTCATTTATTTTTCTATTTCAATAAAAAAAAAACAGGCATCTAGTTACATTTTTATTTTGTGAGAAATGAATCTAGGCGCGTTTGCAGTGCTTCCAAGAGGAGAATGAAGTTTTCTTTTCTTTTTTTCCCAAGACAACCAAAGGCGCGCCACTGGTCGGCGACATAGCAAGGGCCGCAATGGTTTCCCCCTCAAGCACAGAATGGCCCATGTGGTAAAGCGCGCGACGCCGCTGACGGCAGAATCGCGGGGCAGTGTCGTCGGCCTCTGAAAGTCGCTCTCGCTAAAGGCTAGTGCAGCACGCCTAATTTTTGGGGGGTGTGCGAGCCATTAGTTCATGGCAAGCCATTTCTTTCAGTGGCAATCCACTATATTGGGTGGCAAGCCATTTCTTTATTGCAATTTATACCTGCAATCATGCAATTATTACACGTAATGTACTTTCTAAGCCCCTCCACCCTCCCCTCTGTTATGCCTTAATGGTGGTGAGCGTACCGTAATAAACATAAAAGAAACTTCAAGGTTCAGTGTTCTGTGACTTGATATTATGATGCACTAATTAATGTCTTTGCGGAATATCGGCATCCCCGAAATAAAGTATTCCTGTATCCGTATTGCTGTATCTGTATTCAGTACTTTTCGCGACTTTTTGACAATCTATCTCCGAAATATATCCCGTTACGTCAGCGGGAAATGTATTTCAGTATCCGTATTTCAGGCTTCCAACCGGTGTATTTCGATATCTGTATTCCAGAATACTTTTCAAAGTATCTCTGCCCATCCCTGCCTTGTGCAGACGACGTGGAACGACAAATAAAGGTTCCGCGCCATCGGGAGGTTACGGTGGTACAAAACGTTGTCTTGAAGCAAGAACATGCTCAGAGAAGGGTCAGTGTTGCCAGAATGAAGGCGGTCAGTGATGACGAGCAACGATGCATCTCGACATTGTTCATTCGCCACGTGTAGAAAGTCAGTGATGTCCAAGATGTCGGCATCGGCTCCCGACTCGGTGGAGTTGGGTGGATCAACAGGGTGCCGAGATAAGCAGACGGGATCGCTGTGCTTGTCACATTTCTACGCTACCGAGAACGTGTACTCCTGTAATCATAATGCTCAACTGCCGAGTCATCCCGTAGGGTCCTTGGGCAGCCAGCAGAGCGCATGGTGGTCTGTGATGACTGCGAACGAGTGTCCGCATAAGTACGGGCGGAATTTCGCGACCGCCCAGACAAGAGCTAGGCCTCCCCGCGCAGTAGTTGAATAATTTTTTCCGACTGCGACAGAATGAGGCTAGCGTAAGGTATTACAAGGTTTGCGCCATTCTGTATCTAAGCGAGCTTAGCACCATTGCAGTGTCATGGCCACTTGCGTCGGTGCGAAGCTCTGTTTGAGCGGCAGGGTCAAAATGGGCCAACACAGGTGATGATGTGAGGGCGGAAATCAGCAATGCAAAGGAATGTTCTTGGTCCTCACCCTAGGAAAAAGCCGCGTTCCTTTTGAGGAGATCCGGAGAGGGGCCGAGCACTGCCCGCGAAGTTGATGACAAAGCATTGAAAGTATGAGTGGAGCCCGAAAAGCTGCGTACTTCTTGTCTGGAACGCGGAAGCGGGAATTCGCGGACAGCGTGGACTTTGTTAGGGTCGGGTTGCACACCAGTAGCGTCAACAATGTGGCCAAGAAGTTTTAATCTGCCAGCGTCCAAATCTGCACTTCGACGAATTGTGCTGGAGGTCAGCACAGCGAACAACGTGAAGAATGGCCGAGAGACGAGGAAGGTGGCTTTCAATGGTGGGCGAGAAAACGATGACATCGTTCAGATAGCAAAGGCAGGTCGACCATTTGAAACTGCGTAGGAGAGAGTCCACCATGCGTTCGAAAGTAGCAGGAGCATTGCACAACCCAAGAGGCATAACCTTAAATTGGACGATATATCCCGCGACAATATATCCCGCGTATTTTAATTACTTGCTCCTGGAAGATGTTATTCTGTTCATCGCGGAGGTTCAGCATTTTTTTCAATCAGTCTTACTCTTTAGCGGCTATGCAGACCAATAAGAAAGATTGGGTCACAGGGCAATGTCCTGTCCTTTGTCACATCAAGGTACCTAATATGGACAGGGTTGATTTCAAAATCCTTTTTCAGTATTCTCTGCAGAACATCCAAAAAAGAACACCGCATCACAAAAATCAATAAAATAACCCAGGCAGCACAGCACATTGGGCCAATATTGTTTATACGCTGGCAAATGATGGCCCAATGAAGGGCCAGTCAATCCACTACAAAACCAATGTTGGCAGTGCCAGCCTATAAGGATGCCAAGATTGGTCCATCGTAGCCAGCCAAAATACAATATTGGTGCTACCATTGTGCAAGGTCGGCAACAAAGGGCCGTCATAGCCAGCCAAAATACAATATCGGAAGTGCCATCATACAAGGACGGAGAGAAAGGGCCATGGTAGCCAGCCAACATGCAATATTGGCACCGCCATTGTGTAAGGAAGGAAACAAAGGCCCATCATTTCTAGTATATATAACACATTGGCACAGCCATCCTGCAAGGACGGCAACAATCGAATACCGTTGCCAGCCAATGTAAAATATTGGCAGTGCCATTTCATAAAGATGACAAAAACAGTCTATCGTCGTCAGTCAACAAACAAAACTGGCACTTCCATTACTGCGTTGGCATTCCATTACTGAGTTGTATTACTCAGTTGACATTCGGTATGGCAGACAATACAGGCTAAATAGATCAAACAAATTTCTTTTACAGATGTTCAGCAATGTAAAATTAAATATGCACCAAGTGCTCAACTGAGTTTCCGAGCTGTTGGAAAGATTTTCAAGAGAACGAAAACGCAAAAGAGAACAAAATTGAACTTTGCAATGCTTGTTAAAAGATAACGTTAATTGTGCGATACAGCCACCATATACACCTAAACTTTAAAAACAACAAAAAAACCTTAAAACATTGCCTTTACAATGATTGACGCTGTATATAAATAATAATAATATTAATAATAATAATAATATAATAATAATAATAATAATAATAATAATATCGGGTTTTACGTCCCAAAACCACGATATGATTATGAGAGACGCCACTGTATTTAGATAGCTTTGATGAGTTAATCGAGCAGAAAAAATATTCTACTTTGTTTCGCAATGCGCGATTTGCACTGGCACGACTTTTGTGCGTGCGCTCGGAGATTGTTCTGACGGCTTTATTAGCGGTGAACAGTCAAAATATTTCGTGTTACTTCAGCCACACCACGTAGTTTTGGGTTTGATACAAGACTGGTTAGATTACAGTATCGTAGCTCTTTTTTGTGTGCGCGCTACAGCGATGCGCTGTCCAAGACTGCGGTATCGCTCAGGGAATCTTTAAATGAGGGATCAGTTACGTTTTCATTCTCAGCGCTTCACACAACAAGACGTGTTCACTTCAAAAAATGTTCTCGGTGTTCGGGAGGCCGGAGAAGCAGTGCAACGCCATGTTTTGCTCAGGAATTTCACGTCCTCTCCTCCCGGCAGTGGGGTAGCATGGTGGCGGCTGGTCATAAAACACTTGTCACTTGACGGCTGCTCCGCCCACGACGGTTCGACAGCGGTTCCGAGCTTACTGCCTTTGAAAACGAGGATCGGGGGTAAGGGGGGGGGCAGGGTGTGTGGCGGGAGACGACGGGACCGAAGATGCGTACGCGCTTCGGCCTCTTCTGGCCGGCGGCTATCCTTTGTTAGTCGGCGGCGGTTACTTCCCCTCGCTTGGGCTCCCGGCATCGGCGGCCGCGCGCCCTTCGGCATTCAGTCGGGAGTCATCGGGAAAAAGCGGACTTGGATACAGAGGCAGGATGACGTTCTACGGCGACGCTACAATGAGAAAGCAGCTGCCGTGTGCATCTTTGGACTTGATTGTGTGGCGGCAGCCAAGCCAAGCCAAGCCGCCAGGCAGCGCCACCCTCCGCTGCTCTCCGGAACCTGCAGAGAACCTGAATAAAACCAGTTGATGTTTGGGATCCACACCGCGCGGTCGTGTCTGCTTCTCCCGCGCGTACACGCGTCCCAACAGTGGTGACCCGGACGAGGCTTACCGCTTTTTTCAAGCGATCGACGCCATGGAGACTCCCCCCGACGCACCGGCCATCTCCGCCGTCGACATCAGGCTCCCGCCGTTTTGGACAGCGGACCCGCAGCTATGGTTCCTGCAGGTGGAGTCCCAATTCACCGCTCGTCGTATTGCCGCTGAGCTAACAAAGTACCACCACGTGGTCGCTAGCCTCCCACCGGCAATAGCGAGCGAAATACGCGATCTGTTGGTCGCTCCACCTGCAGAGAACGCGTACTCAACACTCAAACAGGTGCTCATCATCCGCCTCACGCCGTCGGAGCCTCAGCGACTGCAGCAGCTACTGCACGACACCGAGCTCGGGGACCGGACGCCCAGCCAATTGTTGCGCCACATGAGGCAGCTGTTGCACACGGCCGGCGCAGCCACCACCGATGCCGACAGCAGACTGCTTCGCGAGCTGTTCCTACAGCGACTTCCGGTCAACGTGCGCATGGTCCTCGCCTCGGCTGCCGACAAACGCCTGTCTCAACTCGCCGAGCTCGCGGACTCGGTGCTGGCAGTCGCTCCGCCGTCCGTCGCGGCGCTACAGCCAGACATCGCCGGCGGCGCGCCTACGACCACGCTGCATGACATCCGGGAGCAGATATCCCGCCTCGCCGCTACCGTCGCAGCGATGCAGGCCCGCAGCACTCCCGAGGAGCGCCAGCGCCCAGCAGCGCAACAGAGAATCTGCTGGTATCACAGGAAGCATGGCAATGCTGCTCGCAAATTCATTCCTCCTTGCGACTATGCGGGAAACGGGAGCGGCCGGCACTGAGGACGACCAGTGTCACAGAGGCCCCCGAGCGTCGTCCATCAGTGTTTTTCCTCACCGACCGCGACAGTGGCCTTCGATTCCTCGTGGACACCGGCGCTGAGGTGAGCGTGTTGCCCGTTGGGTCCACCGATCGCCGTGTCCCCAGTGCGTCCCCCATTCAGGCGGTCAACAACACAACCATCGCCACCTACGGACATCGCTCGCTGCCACTAGATTTAGGCTTGAACAGAACGTTCCGGTGGATTTTCATCGTGGCAGCAGTGAAGTTCGCCATCTTGGGTGCGGACTTTCTTCGGCATTTCGGCCTTCTCGTCGACGTGCGCAACCGCCGCCTTCACGATCCCGTGTCACAGGCAACTGTGCAAGGCAATCCCCTCGCCCCACCCTCCGCTGAGCCCCACCTGCTCGGGCCGTCCGGTGCAGAACGTTTTACTCGCATTCTGCAGGATTTTCCCGAGTTGACGAGGCAGCCGCCAGCCAGCGCCGCGGTGAAGCACGAGGTACGCCACTACATCGCCACCAGCGGCCCACCCGTGCACGCGCGGCCTCGCCGTTTGCCTCCAGAGAAGTTGAAGGTCGCGCGACAGGAATTTGAACACATGATGGAGCTAAGGATCATCAGACCCTCGTCGAGCGCCTGGGCATCTCCACTTCATATGGTGCCAAAGTCAACGCCGGGAGACTGGCGACCATGCGGGGACTATAGGGCGCTGAACCAGGTAACGACTCCAGACAGATACCCGGTACCGCACATACACGATGTCACGACGAGGCTTCACGGTGCCACTATCTTCTCGAAGATCGACCTGGTGCGGGCATACCATCAGATTCCCGTTGCCCCGGAGGACGTCCCGAAGACCGCCATCGCAACGCCTTTCGGACTTTTCGGAATTCCTCCGAATGCCATTCGGACTCCGAAACGCGGGTCAGACATTCCAGCGGTTCATGGACGGTGCTATACGCGGCCTCAGCTTCTGCCACGCCTATCTTGACGACTTGCTAATCGCCAGCAGCACTCCCGGAAGAGCACGTGAATCATCTGCGCATCGTCTTCCAGCGCTTAGTGGAGCATGGCGTGGTCGTGAACATGGTCAAATGCGAGCTTGGTGTGCGGCAGCTCTCGTTTCTTGGACACGTCATCTCCGCCTCAGGAGCTCTTCCTCAACCCAACAAGGTTGAAGCCGTGCAAGGATTTCCGCAGCCGACCGCCAAGCGCCAGCTTCGGGAATTTCTGGGTTTGGTAAACTTCTACCGCCGTTTCATTCCCCGCTGCGCCCAGATCCTTCAACCTCTCCACGACCTGCTGGCCACT
This sequence comes from Rhipicephalus appendiculatus, assembly GCA_030522465.1. NCBI lineage: Eukaryota > Metazoa > Arthropoda > Arachnida > Ixodida > Ixodidae > Rhipicephalus > Rhipicephalus appendiculatus. Next base: position 12,299 of record JALIZH010024329.1, read on the forward strand.
TCACGGAATGGCTCAGACACCCTCTCCTGGTCTCAAGAAGCAAAAGAAGCCTTCTGCGAGGTCAAGGACGCTTTGGCAAACGCCGCACTGCTTGAATACCCCAGGTCCGGTGTCCCGCAGAGCGTAATGGTGGATGCCTCCGATACAGCCGTCGGGGCTGTATTACAGCAGCTCGTTGGGGGAATCTGGCGCCCGATTTCCTTCTTTTCGAGGAAGCTAACACCTACCGAGCGCCGCTACAGCACCTTCGGGAGAGAACTGCTGGCCGTGTACGCTGCCATACGACATGTTCGCCATTTCCTGGAAGGTGTAGAGTTTTTCGTCCTCACCGACCACAAGCCGCTTACTTATGCATTGCGCTCGCTAAGCTCCGACGGTGGAACGCACACAGCACGTGAACGGCGCCAAATGTCCTATATATCAGAGTTCACGACTGATATCCGCCACGTCAAAGGCGGCGACAACGAGGTAGCGGACGCCCTCTCACGGAATCCTGTGAACGCCATCATGCCCACACTACAGGTTGATCTTCCCGCTTTGGCAGCCGCTCAACGTGAAGATGACGAACTGAAACACCTGTTGACCGCGACCACTGCCCTGAATCTTGAGTGGATCCCAGTTCCCGGATCCGAGGACAAGGTTTGCTGTGACACAAGCGTCAGTAGAACTCGCCCGTTCGTGCCCGCGAGCCTCCGTCGCCACGTGTTCGAGTCCTTGCACAGACTGTCTCATCCGGGGATTAGAGCCACCCAAAGACTGGTGACGGCAAGATTTGTCTGGCCGGGCGTAAATCGGGACGTCCGACGCTGGGCACGCGAATGTGTAGCTTGCCAGCGCTCTAAGATACAACGCCATACCTCGACAGCACTGGGAACACTCCCCACTCCGGATTCTCGCTTTGATCATGTCCACCTGGACATCGTCGGCCCACTGCCACCCTGCCACGGAAAGGCTTACCTGCTGACCTGTGTCGACAGGTTCACCCGCTGGGCGGAGGCCATTCCTATCGCGGACATCACTGCCGAGACGGTTGCGAGTGCTTTCCTGTACCACTGGGTAGCCCGTTTCGGTGTGCCCTCCACGATAACAACAGACCGCGGCCGACAATTCGAATCAGCCCTTTTCACTGCCATCAATCAGCTCATGGGCACCTCACGCATACGCACGACAGCGTACCACCCCATGAGCAACGGCATGGTGGAGCGCTTTCACCGCCAGCTGAAGGCTGCGCTCACGGCAACCGAGGAACACAACTGGGTGGAGGCCCTCCCACTCGTTCTTTTGGGTATAAGGTCCACCTTGAAAGAGGACATTGGCTGCAGCGCCGCTGAGCTGGTCTACGGCACGACACTCAGGCTGCCGGGAGAGCTCTTTGCGCGCGGCTCAGAGGAGGCATCCATAGCTTGCAGCGACTATGCACTTCGACTACGCAATGTCATGAGCAAACTGCGCGCGGTACCTCCACGGCCCCCAGGGTCGCGTGTGGTGCACGTCGACCCACAGCTCACATCGTGCCCATATGTGTTTGTACGACATGACGCGGTTCGGCGACCTCTTCAGCCACCCTATGATGGGCCGTTTCAAGTCCTCCGCCGTGGCAACAAACAATTCACAATCAAGAGAAACGGCCGTGAGGAGGTCGTGTCCTTGGACCGCATCAAGCCAGCACACATGGACCGTGACGACGCCGTGTTGCCTCCACTAAGGGAATCATCGCCAGGACCCCCAGCTTCAATGCCAGCCCAAGTCCACGAGGTGCCCTCCCGGCTGACGCACAGCGGGCGGCTATCAAGAGCACCCACTCGCCTGGACCTTTAACTCCGTTCGGCAACTCACTAGGGGGGAGTGCTGTGGCGGCAGCCAAGCCAAGCCAAGCCGCCAGGCAGCGCCACCCTCCGCTGCTCTCCGGAACCTGCAGAGAACCTGAATAAAACCAGTTGATGTTTGGGATCCACACCGCGCGGTCGTGTCTGCTTCTCCCGCGCGTACACGCGTCCCAACAATTGTTTTGACTTTTGACAAGCCATCCGCAGATGAGCGCCGATGTGTTTTGAAAACTCGCAAACTTTCCGCTGGATATTTGTGTTCGGATCGCGTTCAGTAAGTCGTTTCTTTCCTTTATTGCATGTTACTTTCCGTGTTTTTCGTATGGGAAATATGTGCTCAGTATTTTCTCTAGATCTTTTACTTTGTGAATATCCATGTGCTGCGCTTTGTTGTGTGCGTTGAAGTTGGTTAGTTAAGTGCTCACCCTTAGCGAAATTGTCAGCATTTGCGTGTGTTATTTGGTTCCTTTATCGCGTTGTTGTGCGCCAGCTCAGCATCCGTTTTTTTTGTTCCCTTCACCGCTCGTTTCGCGCAGAGAATTTCTGGATTTATAACACTCATCTTTTCAATAGTTTCTAAGTTATCGTATTCTTTCAAGTTCTTGCACAGTCACAGTTTAATAAATAAATAGGCCATGCACTTACTGGTAGTTCAAGGCGGATATGAATCACAGTTGTGTCGAATGCTTGTCCAAGCGTAGACGTTCATGTATTTCATTTTATACCACACTTCGCTTTTCACTCAATTCCTTGACCCTTCGCTGTACTTACAGCTCACGTAAGCCCTAACAGAGAGGAATTTCGGCTGTGTGTTTGTAAGTGGTGCCTTTTTGAAATTAGTAGTATAAGATCGTTATTCAAAATAATTAGTGTCGGTTCTATACAGCTGTTATCTACAAGCAAGGTATCAGTAGAACAAAGCGCGAAATGCGAAATTCTTTCCAAAACTTGCAGTATCTTTACCATGTGTACACTGTATATATTCTGAATAAACTTCTGATTACTCTCAGCATTTCTAGGTGATTATTCCTGCTGCCTACCTAAATGCAAAAGCGTGGGTAACACCCATTCATTTACACGCACACAAATCTACATCATGTTAAACTACACATTCAGTGGAAAACGTCAGAAAGATTATTGGCGTAGCCAACGAAAAGGCTGGCAAGAACCGGCGTTAAACGCTGGAAAAGAAAGAATGATGGCGCAGCCAACGAAAAAGGCTGGCAAGGAGTATTGGAGCTGCCAATATTTATACAATGTTGGCGATACGTACGACGGACAATGTTGGCTTAAGCCATCTTTGCCATTATTGGCGATATGTTGGACGTAAATTATTGGCTGCAGCCATCTTTGCGAACATTGGGCATTCATTGGCTTCCAATATTGGACCAATGTACATTTAGGTGTAGCAAAACTTCAAAATCCGATGTAGGACCAATATTTCTGCCAATGTTTGCCAACATTAGGCCGAGATTGGTCCAATGCCGGCGTGCTGCCTGGGAATGATCATTAGTCGCAGGCTTTTTTGTACAATCTGCAATTTACGTGCCAGGGAACACAGAATGCTTTAGTACTTTGGCCATGTCTTCAAAGAAAGAGTACCTGTGTGCGTCTGGGAAAGGAACTCTTTGTCTCAAGAGACACGCACATTTTTTTAAAACTCGAATTAACACATCAGACTCCAGACGATTTCCGAACGTAGCCCTATGTAGTGGGATTGGAAAGCAAACATCAATAGCATTTCTGACCAACTTCTTTTCGGCTTGCGCTAAATAAATAGGTTATTGAATATCATGTTTGCAGAAGTAGTACGGCATCAACAATTTCTTTTTGAAACGTAATAATAATATGTGTGGTTTTACGTCCCAAAACCACGATATGATTATGAGGGACGCCGTAGTAGAGGGCTGCGGAAATTTTGACCACCTGGTGTTCTTTAACGTGCAGTGACATCGCACGGTACACGGGCCTCTACCATCTCGTCTCCATCGAAATGCGACAGCCACGGCCGGGATCGAACCCGCGACCTTCGGGTCAGCAGCCGAGCGCCCTGGCCACTGATCCACCGAGGCGGACTTTTTGAAACCCACAGAGCGAATAATTTTCCACGCACGACGACACAATAAGGATCGGTAGATGAACCGAGAAACGTCGTTTAATCACCTCTCGTAGAAACGGATGCGTCACGTGGCGATAGTAAATAAAACGCGCGACTAATTGCCGTAAAAATGCGCAAAGCCCACAGCACCCCATTCGGGCGCAATAAGCAAATTATCTCTCTTCATTGGTTTCCAAGTAGAACGCCAGACGAAGCGGCCGAATATCCTCTAAAATAAATTAATGCTTTTTCTGGCACACTGAGGGACGTCAAGAACATAAATTAGTTTGACAGCTAAATATATATCGCAGACCTTCGCCCTTCCAAAGACGGACAGTCCTCTTCCGCCTCAAGCCCCAGCTGCATGGCGAAGTTTTATGCCACAATCAGACGCGTGCATTACTGTTGCGGAATTCATCAAGGGGAACGTCAAGATAACGTGCAGTATACCCGTGTCCCAACGAATACCCGCATACTGCGATGGAGTGACTGCCCACTGTGCAAACAAAAATCCTCTGGACTTACCAAAATTAACGGATGCACTAATGACTGCACAAAATGATTGCGCTAGACACATTACTTCCTTTGCACTTTTCGTCTCTGAATATACAAATGCGACGTCATCGGTGTAAGCCAGGACGAGCCACGCCACTGCTTTAAACGCCTTAGTTAAAAAAATACTGTAAGAATGTCATGTAGTACGAGAAGTCTCCCTAACGCATGTAATACTGCGTGGCAGGAGCGGAGGGTAGAGACGCTCGGCGGACTTCACGCTTGACACCGCGATGTCCTCTCGCCGGAGACCGCTTGCCGACCGGGTCCCCGGCCACGCTCTTCTCTCTAACGACCTCCAACTCTTTTTATCTCTTTCTTTTAATCCCTCCTTATCCCTTCCCCTGTGCACTACTTCTGAGGTGTCCTCCCCTGAGAGAGACAGTGGCGAGGTGCACTTTTCTCTTCCCTTCCTGTTATTTTATCATAATAGTCACTCACAGAAGGGTATAATCGCACCAGGTGTCAAAACATGTGAATTGCACCACTAGTGTTGCGGTTTAAAGCTACGCGCTCATCATCAAGTGCGCAGCTGCACAGACACGCGTGGCACCTAACGGACGCGCAGTGGGTACTTCGCCAATATGCAGAAACAATTATGGCGTAGCGGGAGCTTCGCGACTGTATTTTCGGTAGGCATTCCAAGGTAGTTCGAAAAGGCCAATATTATGCGCACGAACGTTGCTTTCCTTGCGGGCACGTTTTAAGGCGATGTGCAAGGCGCCCGATTACGCTATCGCGTTCTACTCTTGAAGGCGAGGCTCGAAGCGTCCTTCGAATTTTCCCAGCTTTTTATTTTTTTTTTGTTTGTTTGGCTGGTTGACGATTTCCTTGCTGGTATACTATACCGTCGCTGATCTGTACCAAGCATTACATAAATACATAGTTTACTTAAGTGTACTTAAGTGTACTTCCACCAAATAGTTTAGTACGAATCAGTGCATCCGTTAATAATATTCTCTCCAAAAAATGTCGGCCAACTTTCGTTCATCGATTGGCAGTTTCTATCAAATAAGTACACCTTTGCGACTTGGAATAATGTATACGTAAGTAAACGTTCGGGAAGGCGTAATATGCTGCAGCGAAGGCAAATTAGTTGTATTAATTTGCAATTTCATGCACGCGCCATAACTCCCTATTAGTCATCCTACATGTTGCGGTTTCTGGCGTGCTCTTGGAGGCTTATGAAGTTCAGGACGAAGCAACAATCTCTGAATTTCTCGTACATGTCCGGCCTGGTAGCCTCAACCGCGAAATGAATAAGTGAATTAACGAATTCATCAATCTTTTGTTTATTGCAACCAGGAACGACCCTGCAGGTCATAACTTTGCAGTACGCGAATAAGGAAAGCATAACAGACAATCGATAGGAGAACACAAATAGTATATGCACACAAGTACAAAAAGATACAGAAAAAGTACACAAAAATACAAAAAAACAAAATATAAAAAATATAGGAAATATAGGTATACATAAATACAAAAAAGTGGACATCAAAAAAATCAGGCCACAATACAACAAAGTAACACAACAATGAAAAAATCCGGCAGATCCCACGCACTGTGGGAATCGATGTGATGCGAAGCAGCCAGCAAGGAGCAAATCATGCTGTAAATAATATGCATGTCATTATTTACATGTTAGGACCTGTCATTTGAGTTCGTCTTATACAGTCACGTCGCGCAATACAAATTTTGGTGTATAAAAGCTAGCGAACTGGACGCAAGCGCACCATGAGATGTGGCATGTAAATGACATTGTAGATGACATGCATGCCAACATTTTCATGTCACCACCTGCCACTTATGTTCGATATATCGTCACATCCCGCAATATAAATTTTGGTATATATCAAGCTAGCGAACTGGACGCAAGCGCACCATGAGCGTGGCATGTAAATGGCATTGTAGATGACATGCATGCCATGATTTTCATGTTACCACCTGCCACTTATGTTCGCTTCATTTTTTATCTCGAATCGCAACGAGACACGAGACCAATCTGCCTCCGTTTCACATGCGTTCGTATTCTCGCGCTCTGCGCATCGTGCCGACGCCATCCGCGTTCCAGCGTTTAAATTGATGGACACTTTGTCAATTCCAAAGTGTGTTCCTCGAACGCCTGCGCCCACTGAGACGGGGTCGGTCAGAATGGAACGTGATGCGCGCGTCTCCCTCCTTGCATGATTAGAGACGCTGGGCACAGCGACGCTACGCAAGCAAAGCGCGAGCGCTGTGAAGTCCAACGCGACCGGCGTCCGTCTGCGCGCCCCGGCACCCACCTGGCACTGTGCCAGGGCACGGCTGGAGGGACGGACGGACGGGCGGACGTGAACATGAGACATTAAAGGCTTTCACCTTAAAATTTGTATATCAAGCTGGCGAAACAGCCACAAGAGTGTCATGAGCGTAGCATGCAAGTCATGTTGCACATGACATGTCATGATTTGCATGTTACCACTTGTCGTTTATTCTCGTCGTACAATCACATCACTGAACACCAAATTAGTTGTATATCATGCTCGCGAAACGGCCACGAGAGTGTCATGAACATGGCATGCAAGTCATGTTGCACATGACATGTCATGATTTCCGTATTACCACGTGGCATTTATGTTCGTCATACAGTAACGTCACGCCATACGAAATTTGGTGTATATCAAGCTAGCGAAACGGCCGTCAGCGCGCCATGAGCATGGCATGTAAATCATGTTGTACATGACATGCACGTCATTATTTGCATATTACCACTTGTCATTTATGTTCGTCATACAGTCACGTCACTCAATCCCAAATTTGATGTATATCAAGCTAACGAAATGGCCGCGAGCGCGCCATGAGCGTGGCATGTAAGTCATACTTTTCATGACAAATTAGTCATGATTTTCATGATATGACCAGCCATTTATGTTCGTCATACAGTCATGTTATGCCATACCAAATTTGGTATAAATCCCATTAACGATACGGCCAGGAGAGCACAAAGTCGTAGGCGGCTAGATAGATAGATAGATAGATAGATACGCTCAAAGTCGCCGAAGTTCGCTAAGAAATGCTTCGCATTTAAAAAGCGAGACCATTATGAAAGCAATTCACGCACAACAAAGCGCAACGTTTAGTACATCTCCTTACATCATATGAATAAAAAAACCTTAAAATGAAAGGAGCGGAAAGGAAGTTCAGCATTGTGTGAAGCTACTGTGCTACAGCGCAAACCTCGGCAGAAATGATTGAGAGTTATGAAAAACATCAAGACCAAGAAAATAAGCATTATAAAAAGTCTATGTGCATAACTGAGTTTCGGCTATAGAAAGTAAGGACATGAGCTGGTCTATGCACTCCGGTTATCTCAAGAGGCCACTGAGCAGGTCAGGGCGTGCGATGATGCCCGGAATCAGTCGGAAAATAAACAGCAGTTGAGCATAAGAAGTCCTGGCAGCCGATATGATAGAACATGGCAACAGCAAGATCCACAGTCCTAGCCAAATGTATTATTATATATGCTTATGAACTTTTAAATGCGAATGCATTTCATAGTCGGGCTATGTCAGGCATCCGGCGTTGGCGTTGTGCGGCGTTGGCGTTGTCCGCGGAGGAGGAGGATAGGTTGAGGAGGTGTGCGCGCCGGCAGGTGTTAGATGTGAAGCATCCTATGGCGAAGCTTAATCCGGTGGTGGTGGTGTACGGCGTGACCGCCCTTACTGCGCATGCGCAAACCCTTTCAAAAAAAATAAAAGACCTCCTCTCTCTCCCCTAGGCATCCCTCCCCGCGGCAACCACACCCCTCACTGCGCATGCGCCTCCCCTCCTCTCTCCCCTGCTACGCTCCCCCCTCTCTCCTCTAGGCATCCCTGCCCGCGCCATCCACACTCCCCACTGCGCATGCGCGTCCCACCTCTCTTCTCTCCTACGCTCCCCCCCCTCTCTTCTCTAGCAATCTCTGCCCGCAGCGTCCACTCCCACTGCGCATGCGCGCCCCCTCTCTCCTACGCTCCCCCCTCTCCCTCTCTCGCCTCGCGACGCCGACACAGGCAGCGTCTGCTAGCGAGCTTCTTGGTTGAAAAAACCGACTGCTCGCGCTGCAGAACCGTTCACTGGCCACCCCGTATATATGGCAATGAATCTTGACCTCCAAGGTGGTGCCGGTGGGAGATTTGTCCTGTGCGTTGTTGAACAATAAAAATTCACAGCGTGCGCGTTAACTAAAAGCGGTCTGCGGCGGAGCTCGGTGGAGCTATATATGAAAAAAAAAAATAAAAAAAAAATAAATAAATAAATTTAAAAAACAAGAAAAAGCAAAAAAAAGGCGCTGCGCCGTGCTCCCGACCGGGCTGCAGAAATTAGGCGCCTTTTCCTTCTTCGAACCACAACCACCATATATAAATGGAGTGAAGCGCGCGCGAAATGCATTCGCATTTCCTCACGATTCCCCTTCGGGGAGGTGGGGGCTTTTTTTTTTATTGCGATAGCAATTATATGGACACTCTCGGCTGATTTTGCCGTCGCCGTCATGTTCCGGTTATGTATATGTATTTATATATATAAAAAGGCATAAAGAAATATAAATCAGCAGAAAAAATTGCAAAGCACCTGATCGAGGATTCGAACCAGCGACCCCTCGCTCCGCAGCCTGCTGCGCTCGCCAACACAGCCACGCGCCATGCTTGCGCAAGTGGTATAACATCGAGCTATTCATATGCACCATTTGGCGCCCGCAGTACGCCGATCACGGAACAGCTTGAGCGTGTTTTCTATCACGCAACGCTTTTACAGTTTCTTTCTAACTTAAAAGTGCCCTTGAGACGCGCACGAAAAAGTGACCCCCTTCTGTACCACTCATGATGCAGAAGGAAAAAAAAAAAAAGAACACCAGGCACACTTAAGGTCCCTAGATAAAACTTGTTTTATCTAGGGACCTTAGGCACACTTGGCGTCGGACGCCACCGCGTTGCAGGAGACGCAGAGGCGTCATTCCACGTGCCGCAGTTTAAATGAAAAGGAAATATGAAACAGCGTCTAACAAGTCTAATCCCCGTATTCATAAATGCTCCTTGACTTGAACTTGACTTGCCACCGCCTTCAATGCAGCACAAACGCGTTTCAAACGCACTGCCTTGAGGCGGTTGCAAGTCAGGTTCAAGTCAAGGAGCATTTCTGAATACGGGGGTAAGGCCCGTATTCACAAACGCTGCTCGACTCGAAACTCGACCTCAAGAAATTCTTGAGACTTTTCACGTTGCAGAAATCGCAACGCGAAACGGTCCTCAAGGATACCTTGAGGCCGAGTTTCGAGTGGAGGAGCGTTTGTGAATACGGGCCTAACAGTATCATACATACATACAAAGAACTTTATTCGAGTCCTGAGGGACAAGACATATAATCAATTCTTGGCCAATCCCCCTGAGTGGGTATGAGCCATGTCAGAGGCAACAATAACAATAGAAGCGTCGGCTTCTGCGTTGTGGACACTCGCAGCGTGTTGCTCAAATAAAAACACGTAACAACTATGACAGTTGTTAGTTCACGCTTGTCCTGTGTATACATATACGTCCTTTTCGAGCGTCCTTTGCGCTGCGGCGGCGCTCTGCAAGTATCGAGCTCCTTGTCGTTCTTCGTGTGACATTATAACTTCTTGCTATCGCATTCATTGCTTCGCGCTAGTGGCGAAACTGTGACTTTTTTTTTTGTGGACCCGCTTTGCAGTGTCAATGCTCAATCTATACTCCATCTCACAACTACCTTGTAGCACTGCCGAAGCTACGAGCAGTCCCCCGCCACGGTGGTCTAGTGGTTATGGCGCTCGACTGCTGACCCGAAGGTCGCGGGATCGAATCCCGGCCGCGGCGGCTGCATTTTCGATGGAGGCGGAAATGTCGGAGGCCCGTGTACTTACATTTAGGTGCACGTTAAAGAACCCCAGGTGGTCGAAGTTTGCGGAGCCCTCCACTACGGCGTCTCTCGTAATCATATGGTGGTTTTGGGACGTTAAACCCCAGATATTATTATTATTAAGCTACGAGCAGTACACAGGCAGTGTCCTTGCGCAGCACATAATATAGTTCCGGGCTCAACTATCATTATCAACGAGGTGCAAGGGCTTTAGTTGTGCTTCTCGCATGACGCGTTACAACGATACATGGCACGTTAGGTCCTTAGCGCATGCGCTTCGAAATTTCTGAAATAATGCAGAGATTACCGGCTGGTAACCATAATAACCAGCCTAACCGTGATGGCGTACAGCAACATGGCAGCCCCCATACACCCCAGACCACCCGCTTCCATCCGAATTCGTGCTTCTTACTGGCTCTCTGCCCGGACAGCAAGAAAAAAGTGGCATAATCTGTCATCGCTTAGTCTAATCTAACGCTGAGGGCAAAGCATCAGGTACCTTCTTTCGCTATTATTTATATCGCTGGTTTGTTTTGATGCTGCTAGGACTACTGAGGCGGTACCAAGCCGTAAAAGTGGTTTGATGTTGACTGAGAAGATGTCACCACAATATTAGCGTCGGTGATGCGTTGACGATGCGAAACACCCTGAATGTCTATACTGTTTTCTGTGCCAATAATTTGCTGTTCCACCCAAGAATGGTACGTGATTGCTGCTGAAAGGGCGTCGACAGTGCTGTCAAAAAAAAAAAAAAAAAAAAAAAAAAAAAAAAAAAAAAAAAAAAAACTCGGTGAAAACGCCAGTATGAACGTTGTTATAAAAAAAAGAATTACCCGCGTTCCTCACACGCCCTGCACAAGTGGGTTTCTGAACATAAAGAAACAGCGAGGTCGCATTCCCGCGGAGGTATTTGCGTTTTGTATTAACTGCAGGGAGCAAGTATCGACAAGGTAGGCGAGCCGACGCCAAATAGACGACGAGCAGACGACGCGACGCGGATGAATACGTCTTGAGGGGGCTTTCGCCTTTCCTATTGGCTAACGAGCCCTGCAGCTTCCACAGTGCTGCAAGGTACTTCTGAGATGGAGTATAGATTGGCCATTCTAGACCAACAACGGATATATCTAAAGAGGTCATCACACGGTCAACCACAAACTTTTGCTGTTTTAGGCGAAAAAATGGATGTCGGAGGTCCATTGGGCTTATACATATGAGAAAAAATGGAGTGTAAATGAATACTTCATAGCAATATAAGACCTAGAAGTCGCCGGATATAAACACCGCCCACAGCCGCCAACCGCCATTTTGCCATGGCGTGCGTGACGTCATGTGCTGCATGCAGCAAAGCCGTCGTCTTCTGCCAAAGTTTGAGCCGCAGCAAACCGTTCAGTTTCACTGCCAAGCCGAAGAAAGCTGAAATAACTCGATTGCACGCGCAGCTGACCACGGAACAAAATTGTTCGCCGGAATGCAGGCGCTCGGACAACAAACAGCTCGTTACGTCACGGCTCGTGAGCGCGGCAGTGTTGCCCGACTCTCAGGCCGCTCGCGTGTTTATAAAAATATCCAATTATAATTAAGTGCTGGAGCAAATACGCTGAAATTTCGCCGGCTTATTTGTGAACGTGCAAGGGGCGAACCGCCATTACACAGTTGTGATCGAAAATCGGGCGTCATGGCCCCCTTTAAGTTGAGGACGACAGAACATTGGGCAAAGTTTGCGAGGAGGATATTGAATAATTTGATTCTCTCGCTATTCTGCAAACAGAGCAGATAAAGCGCTATGAGCCTTCATTGCAAAGAGGGCTTAGGATAGGCAAAAAAATGGGCTGCGTTCAAAGGCAACTCGTTTGGGCAGGCACCTGATACGTGGTGCGCGCATTGTTCGCTGCTAGCTCACCGAAAATTAAAAGCTTACACCCCTAATGCATTCACCTAAGACGGCTACAAGACAAAAGCCACCTTCTTCTCAGTCAATGTGTTGATCAACCCCCCTCCCCCCACCTCTGAGATATTTTCACAACTAACGTGGTTTCCCATGCACAAACTCAAGGATCGGAGGCATATCAAGCTGTCTGCACTTCACCCGATTCTGCACTGCCTCCGTGATCGGCCCACCTTTGACCAAGCTACGATTTCAAGTGAAGACGTCATCGCGTGACGTCATGATGACGTCTTAAGTTTTGGCGACCTGCGACGTCATCACGTGATGACGACCTTTTACATCACTCGTGTTGGCGCCGACGCCACCGACGGTCAGTTTTCTCGTTTGCTGAGGCGCATCTAAGGATGTTACATTTTAATCGTGGCGCCACTAGTTATTGCAGCGCAGTGCTGCAGAAAATTCTTAGTAAGCGATACCGAAGGGCGCCTGCAGCGATGATACATTTGCTAAGGAATACGCGCCACTCGTGAACCGTTTTCGCTTGAGTGCATGCCTCGCGAGAAGTCAAGCCTGATCTTTTTGTTTCCGAAAATTATATTTTCATATGTCCAGTAGTACTGACAGCTATCGGTGAAAAGCAGTCCAGGGAGTCGGCAACCTTTTAAAGCGGAGGGCCGAGTTGCATGAAGCGCCGGCGGGGGCCGCACGGCCAACCAGGAGGGGGGTCTTAGCAGGCAAGGAGCAAAAATTCGGTTAATTGTAATTGACAGTAATGTAAAAAAAAAAAACGGGAATAGAACTCATGTTTACTATCAGCATGCATTGGTTGCAATTTGGGAACATACAGGTTGCAGCGAAAGCATATTTGAATAGCGCAAAAAGACACAGGGACACAGGCGAGGGGAAGACCATACAGGCGCTAACATATCGTCTTTCTCGCCTGTGTCCCTGTGTCTTTTTGCGCTATTCAAATATGCATTCCCTACCAACTAGCTCGACTTTCCGCGCTACTGCAAGCAAGCGAAAGCCCCATATGAGGTCAAAGCTGCCGTGTCGGCCTTGACATAGGGGGGTGGTAAGGGGAGGTGCATTCTGACGTCGTCCCGGGAGCCGCGTAATACTGCCACGCGGTTCACAGGTCGCCGACCACAGGACTAGACCATAGGAGTTCGTGGGGTTACTTTGCAAGGACTGCCGGAATTGCTGGGCTGACGTGACTTCTTCGAATGCATCTTATAATGGAAGGGGAAGTGACCTTTCACCTTCCATTATAAGATGCCACTCACTCGACCGCTGTCTTTCAAGTCTCATGCCCCATGGCCATTAATCTAGTGCATTTCACTTGAGCTAACTTTTTCCATAAAAGTATCAATTTTTGATAAATACCGTATTACTGGTGACATCAATGATGAATGCCAGTGGGCAGCACTAATAGCGATAGGTTTTATGATTCCTTCTCGAAGAAGACTGTTGCTCAACATGCGGTAATATCGTTTCTGTATTGAATAGATGTTGTCATCATTGGGATATAATAATGTACTGGGCATGTTTGTATTATTGTGCTTACCGGGACTTTACAGCATCTCCTCAATATTAGTATTGTTGGTCGCTGCTATACAATATTCGCTAGTTATACGGTGCATCACAAAACGGTGCCACCAACTCGACCGCTCACGCATACGTCTAATGTTATCTCGTATTCCGTAAAATAGCTGGGATACGTTTACGGACGCGTTAGTGCATTCTACGAAAACAGGCATTCTGATTTGTATAAACATTCAAAGGCGGCACACACATCCGACTTCCACCAGGTCTGAAGATGCCGAGGTTCGAGAATCCCCTCCCACAAGAGTTTCAGGCAATAAGTTGTGTTCCCCCTTTTTTCGCACCGACCCAGTACGCCCAGCAGTTCACCTTCAGATGATGTCGCCGAATCCAATATATATACATTAACCTTTAGTCCACCTTTGGAGAGCTTCGGCAACTGACGTGTAACTTACGTCTTTTCCAAGAATGGCGTCCGAAGGTTAGGGTCCTCTGGGACCCAGTATAACCGCAGCGTTTGCACTCGGCGACTGCACATCAATGAATCGCGAACTGTTCACTGATGACCTACTGTGCTCCTATTTTCAAACCGAAACGGGCTGCTGCGCGGTAACACTTTAGCACGGCGAGCTGTTCCGTGCTGCTTGTTGCCAGTGCTTATGCGGGCCCGGCACAGCCTCTGCTAACGGGGACGTCCTGTTTGTGCCGTGAAGGCGCAGATGTTCTCCACATGTGGCACGCGTCCTGTGCGGCGGCGCGCTCGCGTTACCTTTCGTTC